>BMAO01009334.1:0-15864 GCA_019973975.1 Trichonephila clavata
ATCAAACAACTTGATTGAATCTTTTTAAGTAGAATTCATAAAGGAAAAAATACAGACGTATAAAAAAGAGTAACTCGAAGTTTGATTACTTGGAGAATATGACATTTTATAAATCCCTTGTTTTAATTATTAAAATACACAAAGTTTACTGTAAGGTAAAAGAGTTAAAATAAGGTTTCAGAACATGCATAGCTTGAATTTTTAACAATGGGCTAACCGCGAGTTCAATTTTCTATAACTCGAGTTTTTTCTTTCGTCCAGCTAAATTGGATCTTTAAGTAGTAAAACGTCTCCTACTTCAAATTTGAGCGTCACTACCGAATAATGTATAAATAATCAGTAAGATAGCTTATAATAAAGAAGATTTTGAAGAATAGTAAATGTGAACGATGTTGTTACATTAATTAGTTCCTGAATTATTTTTGGTAGCTACTTTGAAAGTTAAAAGATCGAGGAAAATTGATTTTCTTCTGCAAGTTTGGAAGGTTGCTCCCCATTTCAAATAAATATACAGTAGAACCTGTTTTTGTGTAGTGATTTTATTTTGGGCGATTTGTTTGAGCGATTTTTTCTGTGCATCTGTTTTTACGAAGTAAATGAATTTTAGCGGCTTTGGCGCCACACTGTAATGTTTTCTATCATGTACCAGTGGCGATCGGAGAATGTTAGCCTCCCCCCCCCCCCGCGAGGTAGGGATTGCGATGGTGTACGTTACGCTTACTGTAATGTGCATCATACACTTCAAGGCGCTCTGTTCATTGTTATGATTAGTCTCCAACAATGCACGTTCAGTGCTTTCTCTCAATCCACAACATCCTCGCTTAATTGAGGATGAAGCTTTCAATGACAGTGATAGTATCAATAGTTAGATTGATTATGAAGACGGACAAGAAGAACGGATTCTTGAGAGCGGATAAAATATATGCAGCAACTGACCAACCAATCTTCGTCATAAACTTATCTCTACTTTATGGTGCCAAAAATAATAAATAAAATGAAATTGTACTTCCAAGTGACGAAAGCGATTTTGAACTTATTCGTTACAGGAAGATGAGCGTTTTGATTGCGATGAGAGCAGTGAATTATGTATGTGTAATTTCAAAAACTTCTCCAACGAAAAAACTAAATGTTTTAAAAATGTTTCCGTGTGTAATTAAATTCTTATTTTGTTATGGTAGTACTTTCTCGTAAATTTTGTAAGTTTATTGGCGTATTTTTCTAAGTGCGGCTTTTTAAATGCGGTCCCTCTCCACCGGATAAAAAAAAATGTGTGGTATTTTGACAAAGTTGTTTATATGTGTAAGAATTTATGAAATTTTCGAATATTTTTTTCTGCATTTATTTTTATGCGGTCTCTATCCACCGCATAAAAACATGTTTTACTGTAATACATGTGTATTCTTTGCTTGTGTGTCTGGTAGGGTCGATAGCTCTAATTTAGACACAAAAGGTGTGGTAGCTCTATAATGTATTGAACTGGTTATGAGCAGACTTTGAGTTATGTATAACTTATCTACTCAAGCAAAGAGAGCGCAGACTGTATACTTTAAATAATGATGGTTTATTGAGCGACGTTTGGTACGTCCGCTCCTTGGATTGGTTACATGCGTACTGACAAAAATGTAAACAAAGAGGACTACTAGCGCCTCTGCACATGCGGGTCGTAACATTGTCCACATATCGCGTACTCATTGTTAAAGTTTAAATTAACAAAAGTAAACTATCGCAAATATTTGTTTGTGATCATTTCGAGTCCTATTTAATAGAAGGTTCCACGGAAAATTTTTCTAAATTTTTAGAATAAATTAAAAATAATGGTTCAATCGTTTATTAAATAGAGGACTCAACACGAAGTTTCTTTTCTAGTTGTTTAATCGTATAAATAAAACTTTTCAAAAAATATTAAAATTAGCTTAAATTCTTTATTTGTATTGTATTTTCCACTGAACGCTTTTGTAAAATTATAATTAATCTAAGTGCTCGTTCGAAGTTAGTTGACTTCAAAATAAATATATTTTCCCAAACCAAAACTCTCCCAATTGAACTGTTTATATGGAATAATTGATTTACATTTATCATGGAAATTGAATTTCTTGTTAATTTTTAACGCCAGAAACTTCCATTAAAATAATTAAGTGGAATATGCGTTACGTTTGTATAACATTCCATTGAGGCGATAGATGAACCCTAAAACGAAAAGGATTGTAACGTCAATGTATAATTAACCGTGTAGGGAAAAATTGAAAGGCTCAAACATATTCTACGTCAGTAAATACCTTTCTGGGGTTACTTAGAACATAAAGCACTTATTGCGTTATACCAGCCAATTAATATTCCTGGCCATATATTTGTTTTCTCATCACAAATGTGCTTTAAGTTCTTTAGTAAATTTTGCAATGTTGACTTCAACAGTAATGCTTAAAACCATAAGCTTTGAAGGATTGCCCAAACATTAAAGCTTTCTGAAAATTAATTGATTTCAGGGTTCTTGGGATGCATATTGTAGGTGCGACACTTTATGAATTTTCGAATCTAAGCAGAAGACAGACATGTTTAAAGTAATAATGAAAGTTTGCTTTCCGCTTTGTTTATTTGTTGAGCTGAATAATAAATATATCAGTTTTGTGAGAATTCTATGAAACTGAAATAACCTTTACTTTGGGTATGAAAATCAAATTGTAGTTGATTTGGAGGTAATTCATTTCATTTAATTCATTTTCGGTTTTAACTCAAAATTAAAAACAAATATTTTTTTGATAAATTGAATGGATTTATTGCATTACAAAAAAAATATGTTACAATGATGTATGAGATAAATTTAACTTGGCTAAAATATGCCAAATTTAGTTCTTTAGTGAGACATTCTTCTTGATTAGGGAAATCGCTATTTAAGTATTGACGAATTGCATATTTAAGATTTAATTCAAAAATAGGTTGTCGAAGGAGTAATTAAATGTATCTGATATACACTTAATGGAATCACAATTCCATTAGTGCCACAAGGCCCAAACTCACACATAATTGGCTTAATATAATTGCTCACATGAAAAAATGTGCTATTGTAAAAAGCAGCGCTTCTCAAACTGTGGGGCGTGATAACCCAACGAGGGGAGGGCGAGCATATCGAAAAGTCTAAAATAAAAGATTTTAAAAATTACAAATTTACTGAAAGGAAGCAAAAAACAAAACACATTATACATAATAAAAAAGATAAAATACACATTTACTCTGATATAATATACTTATAAATGTATCAGTACTGCACAATGTATTTGATAACTAATCTCTCAATGCTAAAAAATAAAAACAAGTTTCATAACTACTAGTGACTCTCATGGACTTGTCATACTACAAAATTATTTACAAAACTTTTCACTTATCATGATATTTGTACGGTTTATGATTAAAATTAGCTTTAACGCAAAATACATTATTGTTGCATTTATTACAATGTTGTTAAATGGTTATTGTATGAAGATGGGGGGGGGGTGGCGATGAAAATTATAATTGCAAATCGGGCGCAAATACTTAAAGTTTGAGAAGCACTGGTGTAAAGTGGTATTCCGTAAAATGCTTTTTTGTCTTTTCTACATTATGGGGACTTTCAAATTTCAATTTATACGAAAAGCAGTTTTTATCTTCCAAATTTAGCTACAGATTGGTCAGTAATGAAGAGGATAATACCTTGATAGGTATTAGCTTAACAATTCAGCTCAGGTGCACATTACATGCAGCAGCACTACCAATAAGCGCTATATAAAAGGGAAATAGAATGACATTTTTAAGTATTAGAACTTTTTTGCATGGTTGTTTTGTATGAGCAGATTCAATATGCATTGATAAAGAATATGAGTGTGTCATTCGAGTATGTTCTTCAATTTGACAGAAGAAGAATTATTGTCTGTAGGTAGTGTGGATTATTCTTCCGAGTAATCGGTGATAATGTTCCTGTCATAACCATGCAAAAGTGTGTGATGTGGATATGTAATTGATAGATGCCAGAGGGAAAGACTGGTTGACGGCATCGATTACTCTAATATCGTCGCACTATTTCAGATGATGACAACATAATATGTACATGGCAGTGTGGAGTCGTTCTGCCACATCGGGAACTGCACCACAATAAATGCGTACTGTTGCAAAACAGTTAATGTTCGCAAGTACCATTCGTTGCTGTTTGTGATATTGTGAAATTCATGGTGCTACATCCTGCTTTTATCTTTGTTTAAAAAAGCACAGAAGCGTTAAGCGATTACAGAATACATGACATTGGTTTTACAGATGAATAACGCTTTTGCCTGCAACGACAGGATTTTCGGATTAGTACTGAGACACGTGAAAAGAAGTTTCTTACTTGTTGACTTATGCATTGCCATACTGGTCTTACAGCCAATTTTATGGGTTGAAGAGCTTGAAGTCTCCTCCTACACCATCCTAAATATGCACTGGCAAATCAATCATTTAGCCCCATACTTCCAACGCTTCAGAGCCTGTTTTCTTCCCATACCTTCAGATCTTGCCTGTGACCACATTTCAACATAAAAATCAGTGCCTAGCATACACCACCCTGAATTATTCTGTTCAACTTGGGCAATGTGTAGAATAGGCATGTGTGTGTGGGTTGCTATACTTCAACAAAATATCAATGCTTATTTATTCAAGACTAAGGAGTGTGAAACAACTCTTATAGCCGGCTGTGGTGGTATAATTTTAACTGTTGATTTCCTCGCCTTCCTCACCTTTCAGAGGGCTGTATTTCCAATATTTAAGTTTTGTATAGTGTATTATCAATGTAATGCATTATTGGGTGTAAGCGTAATTCTGTCCTTTTTTCTTAAGAAAAAACAAAGTTTTTTTCACTTTTTATTTTAAATGTAATTTAAACTATATTGTACTTTGTTATTTACAACTGTTTGCCAGCACTCTGGAAGTTTACCTAAACCATAGAAAAGAAGTTCTTTATTTTAGAAGCAAGATATTCTTCCGCTGTTGTTTGGATATTCCCATAATTTATAGATTCATTTCCATCGAGAAAGTTTTGCACAAACAGAAAAGATAATAATAAGTCGGGGTACAATATGAATATATGTTGGCCGAGGTAAAGTTTCTCCCAACCCAATTTTGCCATTTTTGTGTGGTTTTTTGCCACTTGTAGTCTAGTGTTGTCGTGAGGAAGAATCACATCTTTTATTTTGTCCAAAGATGGTCGTTTATGTTGAATTTCTTTATTCAAATTATCAAGTCGTGAACAGAAGCAGCCTCATTTCATTTTCTTTCAGTAACTTATAGTGCACTATACCCTTGCTGTCTCACCAACAACATAACATAACTCTCTTCTGATGCATGCCAGCTTTGGATGTGGATGTCAACCCTTATTAAACATATATATTTTTTCTAACCATATGTTTGTACAGTATCTTCTTTTCATCTCCAGTCACCAAGTGGTCCACAAAAGATTCCCGTTTGCGATGAACAAGATTTGAAGATTATATCAAAATCCTGTGCAGTAAATTTTTTTCGCTTAATTCATCTGGCACACAAATTAAGAGTTTGGACACCAATCATTTTAAATACAAAGCAGCAGTCTGGTGAATTTCAAGCATGAAGCCTAATTCTGTGGAAGTAAACGTAGGGTTTGTCCTGATCATACTGTGTAGCACTTCGTCATTGACGTCTGATGACCTTCCTGATCTGGTTTAATTTTTCAAAGAAAAATCTCCCAAGAGGAACTTCACAAGACATTTTTGGCATATTAGAGCTCTTACTGCTTCCTCTCCAAACATGCCACACAAGTTTTCCTCCGTCGAGTTATTTCCTTTTTAGAACTCAAACAATATACAATGTCTTAAATGCAATTTTTCTTCACTCATGTTGAAAGCCTTAAAAATTTTTAAAAAAAAACCCGATGAAAATACGAAAAAATGTGTATGAATCATCGATAATATACTAATCTAACTGTTTATATAAACATGATTTAGTCGGATCTGAATTCTTATTAAGGATCGGCAGTGCATAAAAGTGCACGGATTCAAAAACGACAGAACACTTTCCTTTTATACCAAATAAGCTTTGATATCTCATGACCCCTTTGACGTTGAATTTTGGAGGATCAGCAATGTATAAATAATTCGTCTTTATGTAGTCTATATTACAGAAAAGAAAAATACATAATCGTGGGTTCTTTCGAGGTATCCAATTCCTGAAAAGCCTGTTATTGAATGTTCTTTATGTGACAGTACTGTTTTGGTATAACATTCTATAAATATGACACACAATACTATGAATGCATCATTGATAACCAGAAAGAAAAAAAATTGGTGAAATAAACTCATATTATACAATTTTCTAGTATATTATGTAATTGTATTGCATAAAATATCATTACGTATTTTAGACTTCTCTATGAGTGCATATCTTGTCTTAAAAACTTTTTTTTAAAAAATATTTTAATATTAGAAAAATTTGCAATTACAACTCTTACAATGAAAGCAGAAATCTTTGGATTCTTGAATACCCTTTTCAACAGTTATTTCATCAGTAAACAGAAACACAATGTTAGCCTTTTAACACTTGATAATAAAAAGCCATTCATAAACATTTTAAAAATTTCTAATGGTTTGCGGTTTGTGTTTTACCATTTCAGACCTAGTACATTCCCGGAAGCCCGGGCTCTTTAGTGCGGCACCATATAGGCCAGCCGGCGCCATTTCTCAACATGAATGTAAAATTCTTTAGCTTCTGAAGTTTTGTTTATATAATAGAAAGCATTCACTAACTTTTTAAGTCAAATCTTTGCTTCTTTATCTAACACAAGAACTGGAAATGTTATGTTGGCCCCAGTAACTGAATGATCATTGTTGCGAATTCGTAGCCGGAGCTATTTCTATCGAGTCGTAAGTCCTAAGGACCCAACTTATAGAGGGGCTAATGTGAGTTAAATTTGTTTGACTCTGTGTTCTAATGTTAGCATGGTGTGGAAGTTTGGAGAGTGATTTCTTAGTCACTATGAGATCTCGCGTTGTTTCGAAAGGCAATGCTAATAAACAACTAATCCTTTAGAAGCTATGGGTGTGCATAAAGTACCGAACACCTTATATTCAGCAAGTCCGTATTTTTCAAAAGCATAGCATATACTAAAGCATTGTAAATGTGCGCTTTTTTAGGAATCATTATCAATAAATAGGTACTAAAATATTAACAATAGTTAAAAAAATATCTAAATTTTATAAAAATCACAATTAAAAGTGAAATTTTAGTAATATTTTAGAAAAACTCCAAAGCAGTTAAAGAAAAAAGTAATAAACTTATATTGTAAAACTATTAATAAAATAATTAGATTCCTTTATGTAGAAAATGTACTAAAATTTTAATGTTTTATTACAGTTTAAAAATTTTAGAGCTGATCGGGTAAATATTATAAGAAATGTGACATTCTTTATATGAGACCATTGTTTAAATAACAAGCCATAGCTCAAAAATATTTATACAATAAAAAATATTTTTTTTTTACTTTCTCTAGAAAATAATATAAATATCAGGTTCACACACACACACACACACACACACACACACACACACACACACACACACACACACACACACACACACACACACACACACACACACACACACACACACACACACACACACACACACACACACACACACACACACACACACACACACACACACACACACACACACACACACACACACACACACACACACACACACAGCTTTATAGAAAACCATTCAGAATATTTTGAGCTATCAGAATCACCATGATAGATTTTGAGCAATTTAAATGGCTCCTAATGATTGATTAAAACTCACTTCCGGTTTTTTTAATTTTATAAAATTTATTGTAACTTGGCCTCTTGGTAACTTAGAAACAAAACTAAGTACGTTTTGTAAAACCAAAAGATAGCTCTATTCGATAAAATGAAAAACAAAAAGTATGTGTTTTGACCGAATTTGGTCATTTCAACACACACACATGTTTCGACCTTAATATCTAAGATTTTTCCCACCATACAATGAGTAAGTTTTGCTGAATATTTTATGCTTTCGTAAACTTTTTCTGAAAACCCCCGCGTCGGAAGTTTTGTTTTCGATCTATGTAGGAATCACTTTGATTACTGTAAGAAAATGTTCGTTCCAAGTCTTCTTTTAAAATTACCGTAGATCTCCCATGAGGATTTATTCATATTTCAATATATTTGAAATGCAAAAAGTGAAGAAAAGTCTTGCATGAAGTGTTACTGAAAATAGGGATTTTGCATTTAAAATTCAATCCTCATCCAAACTTATTTTCCTTCAGCATCGAATTGAATCTTTCACAAAACAGTTTGAACTTTTTACGAAGACATACGGACGTTCAACTTCTAACAGCAAATAAATTCTTTTCAACCCAGAAGTGTTTCTTGCAAATGTAACTTCCTCAGATTAATATTTATCAGTTTCTGAAATAAATATTTATCGAAAAATAGTATTACGAATAAGGTAAAGTTACAAACTGAAACTATGATGAAATAAAAAAAGAACATTTTGTAAATAACAATTTCCTGATTATTTTTGTACATTGTATTTCTTCTTTATTCTTGCAATCTTTCCTTTACAGAAATTCAACTCATCGCAAAATTGTAAAAGATTACTTCTGTATAGTTAAATAACAAATGTGCGAGGCAGATAACTTCAAAGGAAATGGTTACTATTTTTTAGTTAAGTAAAACTATAATTAAGTAAAATATTTTAATTATTCTATACAAACGCATTGAAGTTTTAGATTGAGAGTACAAAATTCATGCAATAAACGTTTAAAATCAACGTTTTCTTTGACTGCAAGTATGCAAACATATTGCTACGTTTATCGGGGTTCGAAGATTTTATGCAATTCAGTCACAAAGTTAGAGCGATGTGAACTTATTGTCGCAAAACAATCCTTGAAATACAGGACGCAGCAGCGATATTCACACAATAAATCTCAGAAGGCCTTCACACCTTCAACAGCACTCAGATACAATTATCAGTATCTAAAATATGCGCATGTAAAAGTCTATTCACAAGCACAGCCGAGCTAATCACAATCAAGGCAAGTTTACTAACCGCTAATCAAAACAATGCTCACTACTCGCTGGTTGAAACAAGACTGATTTGTTTCAGCGAAGATCGCACGCCTGCGGAAACTTCCAGAAAAATCCGCTTGCGTCGTAGATAGTGAAATTAGTGGATTTCTCCACAAATTTCTAGAAGAATTCAGAGGGTCCCGAACTCGCCAACATGGTCACCAATGTAACCAAAATGGTCGCCAAAGTCACCAAATTGGTTGCCAAAAATTATGCCAACTTGGCCCTATCGCCAATATTTCGCCTAGTTCCCATTGAATCGCTATTATAACGTAAGGGACGGCGTTGCTTGTGAATATTACAGTTTTAACATTAAATAAGTATAGAAGAGTAATATAAATGCATTACACATCCAAATATAGATTATTCACACTGTTTTAAAAAATTCGTTACAATATGTAACAACATGTATGTGTGCAACATATTTTTTAGTAATGTATCAAAAAATAGGTTAAAAATTAGTTTTAGGAACATGTATTTAGTAAATGTGGCCTACTCTGAATTTAGTTTTTTGTTTAATAGTTTGATCAAACGTACTTCATTTGTAATGAAATTATGAATACTTTAATCAAATACACTACTGACCACACAGAATGCAACACATTAAAGGAAACATTCAAATCATTTTAAATTTACTTCAAGCGTTTTCAGGGAGGAAATATACATATTATTAGCATTATAGCTCAGACGCTCATCTCAGGTGACCGTAGCGCCACACGCAAGCGCTATACAAGGGAGAACATATTGGCAATTTGAAGAAAGACAATTGTTATTTATGCGATTTTATTTTTGCGTAAGCTGTTTACCTATGCCTTGTGAAAGATATTGAGCGCCTTTTAATCAAGTCTCTAAATTCGACTGAGGAAAAATAGTAGCCATAGGGAATGTGGATTATCCTTCATAGAATTCGTTCAACGTGTTGAACGAAACCAAGCAACTGAGATGCGGATCTATCATTGTTGGATGCAATAGGAAATTATGGGCCGACGGGACCAATCGTATTCATCTCGTTACACCACTGCCCGTGATGTTTGGTGGATTGTGTGCATGACAGCGATGGATCGCGCAGCCACGTCACGAAGTATAGCGCAACAGATCCAGTCTGTTGCGCATTATTCGGTGTCCCCTCGTACGATTCGATACCGTTTGCAGCAGAGTGGAACGTCCTCCAGCATCCATTGCTTAGTTTACCCTTGACTGGAAATCACAGGAGTTTGCACCACCAATGGTGTGATAAACGGTGGACATGGACCACTGATTGGAACGATATTATGTTTAATGACGAATCCCGCTCCTGCCTGCCACGTCACGATGGTCGGATTCGAGTTTGAAGACACCGTGGTGAAAGGCTGCTCAACTGTCTAGTTATGGGCTACACTGGTCTTGCACCCGGTATCAAGGTTTGTTGTGTTATTGTATTTACCACTACAAATCCATCTAGTACCCATTAGTACCCATTGCCGGCACACTGAACAGCTAGGTATAGAAAAGGCTGCTGTGCTTTTGACAGTAGACAAGGCCCTGGAGACAGTCCAACATGTGCCGTAATTCTTCGATTTTGCCTCTTATTCGAACACTTTGACCTACTAGAACGTTCATTTCACTGATAAGTTCCTTTATGGTACCGATTGAGCCAGTATACTTCTCAAACTTTCAACATTTGCGACCCAATATTCAATCATAATTTTCATCGAGGCCCCCCCCCCCATACGACAATGTATTGAATTCAATGATACTGTACTGTGATGCTAAAACTACAAAATGACTTTAACCTCTTAAGTGCCACTGGAGTAGGTAAGTGTTTCGCTCAACCAAAGCATTAATTGCCCCAGACGTATATATACGTCTTTCCTAAGCACGATATGTTCTGTGCAATGCTATCTGCAAAATTATTCCGAATAGAATGCAATAAAGTGACCTTGACAGTGTTTGCGTAGGATTTACTTATTTATTCCTTTTCTCCCCCCCCCCATACATCGCACACGCACGCCTAGGTGAAAAACGGTGACACTGGGGAGCAAAACGCGTAGCTTTTATTCTGCAGTTAAAAGGATCAAGAATATAATTTTATATGTGACAAACCCATTAGGTCACTGATAATTATTAAACTTGTTCTTAACTTATTATTGTTAAATTAATTATAAAATACATTGGGCAGTACTGAAATATTTATAAAGGTATATCAGTGTAAATGTGTATTTTATTTTTTTGTATTTTGTTCGTTTACTTTCAGTAAATTAATATCTTTTAAAAATAATATTTTGTTTACGACTCTTCAAAATGCTTGCGTTCCTTTAGGGGGCTCTCCCAACAGTTTGATAAACGCTGGGTTAAGTGGTATTGGTTTAATTTTGTAAGTAATTTTTTGCTTGTCGTCTCTTCACGTTTTCTTGTAAAATGATTCAATATTCAATTCGTTTTTATACATTTCATTTGGTATATATATATATTCCAATGTAACAAAAGTAAGCCGAGTGGCAGAGAATCACGCTTCCACGCCACAAGTCAGGGGTTCAACCCCCAAGTTTTGCGTGGATGACTCAGCCAATCATCCTTCCAGTGGGTCGATAAATAAGTACCAGGCTTTCTTGGAAACTAAACACTGAGGATTTCACGTCAGACCGACCACTTGAACGGAACATCTGCTTATGCCCAATGCCTTGAAAACTGAGATGTGTAAAGTAGGCATTGTCCCTGTATGGGCTATTGTGCGACACTGAATTAAGTTTTAGTTTAATAACAGTATTTAAAAATGAATTGTAGGTTAAAATATGAAAATTTCTAATGATTCCTTCAACGTCTTATATAAACACAGGTGAAATCAAAGTTATTCTTACAAAATAGAATGAAATCAATCGCATGGACACAAAAATTGCATAGAAACATAAAATAAAAAGACAATCGCGATAACTAGAGGTACTAATTTTCTTAAAAATGATACGCAAAGCACACAGTGGGCAACAAAAAAGTATAGAGATTTTCGCATGTTATTTTTGTTTGTTAGAGTCAGTTGAAAACCTCATAACTTGACTGGACATGTAGCTTATTCATTTATAATTCATGATATGCCACGAGAGGATTTACGAATATGATTAAATTTAATGAATAGGAATAAATTAGATGAGTACAATCCGAGACTCGAATATTGTTGATTGAACACCATGATAATCAACTTCAGGTTAATTTATAGCTACAACGAAAACTGTAGTTTTAAATAACTTGTTCTGATAATTTACTGAGAAAAAAAAATGTTAATTTTTTTTTAATAAAACCAGAAAAGTCTTTAACTTGAACTAAAAATTATTTTATTTCAATATGAATTTTCATGATGGATTTCAATCCATGATTATTGATGTATCTAATTCATGTTACCTCATACAATTTTTAGGGTAATGCCACCTGTCATCTTTAGTATAAAAATTACATCTTTTTTGTACGGTATAATTAGACACTTTCTTAGAAAAGTATCAACTGTGTAAAAAAAAAAGAGATGAGATGTACAATTATTGAGATGTATATAATTTAAAACGGCAAGAAAACCCAAAATAAAAGTTTTAATACCTTTATTTTACCAATAAAATGTATGAAAATTGAGGCTTATGAGAATTTTATTTTATCAACTAAAAAAGGACAAGTCAAAAATTATCAACTCCTTAGCCCTAACAAGACTTGAATGATCATAGAGTTGGTTTTGTTAGCAAGCGCGGAGTGGCTCTACAACCCACAAGATCGCACGCGTCATTTACGTTCCAGCGAAGTATTCAGTTTCTCTATTGGATTCTATTTTTTATGATGAACAGTGAGCCTGTTTTTGTGGTCGGAGATTGTGAAATGGTTGAAAACCATCATATGCTTTCTGATAAAACGACGACGGTGCCATATCTCCTAAATTCTTTGACGTATATTGAGATGCTTAAAAAAGGCATATGAGAGTCAAACAAAACAAGAGATGTGGAATCCGATAAAACACAACTGTGTGTACGACAGCATTCAACAAGCTCGAAAGACATTATGACGGATAGGTGAAGTATTATAGTAGATGTTCAGTCTCGTTTAACCGTACACCGTGGCTCTAAAAGTCATCTACTTGATTCAAATATTGACATTCGGAATGCCTTGCAAAAGTGTCTTCTTAATATACCGGTAAACTTTCTCCTCGAATGCATGCAATAATTTGTGCCAAGTAGATTAAAGTCCATTTCAAAATGAAGGAGACTATGTTGAGAAAAAGTAAGTGTTGTACATGTATCTTTGTTTAAACATATTGTTGAAAAAAAAAGAAGACAATTTTCGCACGTACTCCCCAACCATACCAACTTTCAAGATAACTCACCAAATTAGTAACTACGATTTCTAACGTGTCGTAGGAGGCAAGCATGTGTATCGTTTCCTATTTCTTCGCTCGTTGCCATTCTAAGTCTAACCATTCGTTTACATGGCAAACTCAATTTTTTAAATGTGAATTTTATAATATAATATAAAATTGAAAGTAATAATAAAATTGAAAATAAAATAAAAGTCATTCTTTTTCTTTTAGTGATTATTATTTAATTATAATTACGTACTATTTTTTGACTAAGTACCGTATTCCCATCTTAGTATTCCGTTTTTAGAATTCGTGCGGTTTTATTCACTGCCGTATATATGGTTGCGATAGTACGTAAATACCATCACGGTCACTAATATGGTTGCGGTAGTGTATAAGTACCACCAAGATCGCCAATAAGGTTGTGATAGTACGTAAATACCGTCACGGTCACCAATATGGTTGCCATAGTATATAAGTACCACCAAGATAACCAATATGGTTGCGATAGTACGTAAATACCTTCACGGTTACCAATATGATTGCGATAGTACATATGTATTTTTAAATTACGCTCGTATATTTTAAAGGAAATTTATTTTCCAAAAATTTCAAAAAAATAATCCGTTTATCTGTTCTTGTCTCTCTCTTACATTTTTTAATTCTTCAAATATTCTGCCTTTTCATTATTATGATATTTATGTTACTCTTTATAGTAAAAATAACATTTTATAGTACACACAAAACTAGATAAAAGAGGCACCGCTTTACTTTCCTTATTTGAAAATCGACAAAAACCAGACGCTGGTACTGTACTTTTCATGATAGCAAAAGAAAACTTTTTCTAGTCAGTTGCGCGACGGAAATTGAGATATGCAGCCATCGTGAAGGGAACAGACATCCCCTCACGATCCCCTTTTGTCCAACCCAACTTCATTTGTCTCTAAATCCAGTAGAAACAGATGTAAAACACACACACACAAGCATAAATCGGTCACATACAACTTCTTTAAACATAAGCAAAAGATAAAAAAAAATGGGACTTTAAAAGAACTGTAGAACATTCATCCTCTTGAAATTTATATATACACAAAATAAATAAATGAAACCCTGAGTGCACTCCCAAAGGATTTGCCTTTTTTCCTTGTCTGGGGACCTTGTTGTTTATAGTACTGTTTGTTGTTATGAAGAATGTGTATGGAGCAAAAGAAACAGGAAACACAGCTCGTAATCGAAATGTTGTGTGCTGGTTTTCTAGAGAAATGTGATATTGTGAGTCGCTTTGGAGCAACCCCAATATAAAAAAAGAAGCTTAGGTTTACTAAAGAAAAAAAGTGTATTCTAAAAGGTCATCTGGATTGGAAACATTTTTACCGTGAAATAAACTGAGTTCCCAGGATCTTTATTGAACACAGAGTTGAGAATAAAAGGAAAATGGGAGGTACATTTGTAAAGTAGTTTTAAGTTAGAAAAAGAATTTACTGTTTGAAATTCAAAAATTCATTTGAGAAAATTCCATTATCACATATGGACATTAAATTCACGAAGCATTGTCATAATAAGTTTTGATATAGGCGAAAGAGACACAGATTCTGAGAATGGGCAATACATAGTAATGGTTGCCGTTTATATTTCGCCTGGAAAATTTTGAGACAGATGGCACACTTTTATTCGAAAATTTGATTTATACAAAAGAAGGTTAAGGAAATATCTGATAAAAGATTTGGGCGAAAATATGCGATTACAGCCTGATGATTTAAGTGAAGACTTATATTAACTTGTAGGTGATAAAATCTACCACCACTGAATTTCTAAATGAAATATTTAATGGAAGTACAGTCGATCGAAAATTCAGTACTTCACAAAATATAAAATGACGATCGATGCGGTTTTACGCGCGATACTTAGATAAATTTGAATCAAACATTTTATTTAGTTACCAAGATATTGTATTTTAGAAATAAAATGAAATAACAAAGTACAAAAGCCTAAGTATTGTTGTTGAATGAAATGATGACAATGATCAGCCAATACATTAAAATCAATGTTAAAAATCAACGGATTGATAATTAAGGCATACAAATGCTATCCATAAAAGGCATAATATGATCGTATATTAATGTTATCTCAATTGAATTCAGGTCATTTGTCATTTTGTCTGACTTTGCATAGCTCATTTGAAAATAAAAACCATATAACATCATTTAATTGTTTTGTAAGTGTCAAGCTATAGATGTGAAACTAGAATTTGATGTGTGAAAATTTAATTTAAGATATGTGAAATTCAAATTTATACTAAAGTTCCTAAGTTTCATTCATGCAGTCTCTATAACTGCCAATTTTTCTAAAGCATGGTTGGCCATTTTAAATCAATCACCTTCAGAAAGATATTTTAATGCTTCCTAACTCTGAGAAGATCGAATTATTTCATAA
>BMAO01009335.1:0-19112 GCA_019973975.1 Trichonephila clavata
CGTGGTCGAACCCTGACCTTTGGTGCAGATGGTCAAGGCAAACCAACCATGCCACCCAGATGGCTGCACTAACTCAATGTTACATTCATAATATGAGATAGTGGCTATGGGGTTCTTAATGATCAGCTGCATATGTGCTAATTAACTAATTTAATTACATAGTGATTTTTACGGCACACCAGAACATTACAGAGATTAGTTATATATTCTCTTCTATCGCACGGCATTGTCATATATGGAAAAGTTCCGTAACACAGTTGCAGCTATCAGTCTTCGAATAAGTTACAGAAAGAAAGAAAGCTCGTTTTCTCTCCATTTCTTCCATGGAACAGTTGCGTTCATGAGTTCACGCATGTGCGTGCTTTCTGCTGATTCATCGGCAAGCAAAGAAAGATATTTTTCGATTGTTAACATGTTGTACGTATCTGGTGAGAGTTTAAAATGTTTAAAGCATTCCAGAGAGAATTCCACCGCATGCGAGATAAGGTCAATCATCGGATTTCTCAATGCGAGGAATACTAACGTTTGCGAAAATCGCTGACAAATTTGCGAAGTGTATGCACCGAAAGTTAGATGATTTCAAGTCAGATAATGGGTGTTGCAACTGAATCAAATACATGAAAGAGTACACGATAGTGAACAAAGTGGACAGGCCATCTGTAGGTTTTTTGATTGATTGATTAGTGTTTTATGGCGCATGGACCATGGGCCTAATGCGCTAAGCAAAAAGTCGATAAAATACCAGTTGGCTAATAAAGCATAGTCAAATGAATTAAAACATTTAAAACAATGAAGCAAAATACGGAAAACCAGTATATAAAACAACATTTATGTGGGACGGTGTCAAGGGGTAATGGTGAATTTTGAACGAAAGAAAGCATTATAAACCAGTTAAACAATTGATTTATTAAGATAACGAAAACTAAAGATCACGCTATTTACAGCATTTAATAATTTACAAAAAGAAGATAAAAGATAACTTGAAGAGAGTCAGGGTTCACCTGTGAGATGGGGGTACTAAACATGGTTAAGCCTAAAGAGTGGGTCTACTTTTTTTTTAAACGAAGCAGCTATGGAGCGTTGAAACTTACTCGTTCATAGTCGGTGTAAAAGTAATCCCTCAGAGGGGCCATATGCCGGCTGACGTCAACGCGCAAGAATTCTTTCGTTGGGTATTGAAATTCTTCTCGATTTTATTTGGCTTGCTTGGCGTCACCATCCGTATTGAAAATTCCGTACTGAAATCACCATATTGAAAATTTAAAAACATTTAATTAATTATTTAAAATTAATTTAATACTATTTTCTACACGTCTTTTTTCAGTCGATGTGGTTTTTGACGCCCTTTAGGAAATGACGTAAGGAGACGAAGAATTTCATTGGTTGGAATTTCGAGCAACCTTAATTTCGAAAAATTCTTTAAGCTCACTAGGAAAAAGTTGTTCTAAGACGTTGCTATGGCAACTGGGAAGAAATTGCTCGAAAAGGTGGTTGGAAGAAAAATTGCTCCAAATATGTGTGCGTGAGATAAGTTAAAAAATGCCAACTGGGTGAATAACTTTCGTCAAAATTTAGAAGGAAAGGATGAAAGTCATGATTTTTCCTTTTCTAACTTTTACATCATACCTCGTGAGCATTTTGAAGATTTAAGGTGCACAGCATCTCGCATTATTCCATACGTTTAATCATGGCAAAATTGAAACTGGAATGCGAGCAAGATACATTAAAATAGTGTATTACCATGAACATGCAGACATGTCATTTGTATTATACTGGTCCAGTAATAAATTAATTTTTTTAAAGAAAATTAAGACGTGATTTCTAGAATCTACAATTTCTTCTTATTTAGTAGTTATAATTAGTGTTACAAATGAACTGAAAAACTGTCGTTCTTCAGAATATATATACTTAAATAAAAAATATTTTTACATTGTAGGAAAAATATCTCCACACAATATGAAATATTTTCTTAGAAAATAGGCTACTAGAATGAAATTTCCCTTAAATCTTTTAAATGAAGGAAAAAAGGCATCGAGAAAAAAATAAGCAGGCTTTGTTGGACTTATGAAAAGTTACGTAAAATATTCGATACATTCTAGAAAAATACAACAATTTTTTTTTCATCATCAGCACTTATGTATCATATGACTTTTCAAATTTGGTTTGATTTTAAATGCACAACAGAAACTTGTGTGGCATGAAGGTTTTTTTTAAACGATATATCTTATTTTACCATGTTTTTATTAACTCGCTTTCTTGTCTGTCCAGGGGGAATTTTGTAATTAATTTTAAACTAACTTTTCGAGGAACTAGAGACTTAAAATTTGGACAATATCTCAGAAGTGGATTGCAATGCATGAAAATGTGAAAAAAAGAGTTCTAGTCTCGAACCCGGGCCCCCGAAGAGGTTTGTATGTCTGTCCGGGTGGAATTTTGTAATTAATTTTAAACTAACTTCCCGATTAGCTAGAGACTTGAAATTTGGACTAGAGCTCAGAAGTGGATGACAATACATGAAACGGGTTATAAAAACATGGCACATAAAATTTTTCTTTACTAAGAAAATTATTTTTCTTTGTAAACAGTTCATAGTTTGTCGATGATTTTTTTTTTTCATTTTCTTGTATTTGGAAAAATAAAAAAACATTCTGTTCAGTATCATAACAGTTTCAAACTGTAATGCATATGCAATTTTCTTTTTGACCTATCCTTCAATAATTTCCAAATTTAGACAACAAGTGTTCACTCTCATGATTTTGCACGCCTACGTTTCGAAGAATCACGTATCACGTATGTATCTCTCGGACTTTTCACTCACAACTCTACGTATCGTAAGAAAATCCCCAAGTTTTTAAAGGAATTGTTCAAATCTTGAATGGATCATACAACAGAATTGGAAGAATGCTATACTGTATTTAATAACATTGTAAAAGTTATTTAATGAATGAAAAAAACTTGGGCAGTTGCGGTTTTCATTGGTAGATCAGTGTTTCACGGCGGAGGGGCCATTATGCGCCAAACAAGAGTCAAAAATTTAATAAAAATACCATTTCGTTAATAGGGCATAGTTAAATGTAGTCTATTTATAAAAAAAGTAACTAAAACATTTAAAACTATCAAGCAAAATATGAAAAACCAGTGCATAAAACAACATTTGTGTGGGACGGTGTCTAAGGTTAATGGTGAATTTTGAACGAAAGAAAACATTGAAACTACGCTAAACAAAAACAATTGATATATTAAAATAAAGAAAATTAAAGATTACGTTATTT
This sequence comes from Trichonephila clavata, assembly GCA_019973975.1. NCBI lineage: Eukaryota > Metazoa > Arthropoda > Arachnida > Araneae > Nephilidae > Trichonephila > Trichonephila clavata. Next base: position 3,273 of record BMAO01009335.1, read on the forward strand.
ACAGCATTTAATTAGTTACAGAAATAAGATAAAAGACAGTTCGAATAGAGGGCAGAGTTCACCTGCTAGTGAGTGAGTGAATATTAACGTCGCACTGTTCTACTATACGCGAGGGCTTTTGGCGACGGACCGCGTAAAAGCAAATTTAAAGCATGGGAATGGCTGAATATAGCAACACTTAGTAAAATTATGAAAAGAATAGATATAAAAAATTAAAAAGAGCGTATACATACTATCATTATTTGAGGGACACTAAAATTATAAATATATTTAAATATTTAAAAAATATTACGATTAAAATAAAACTAAGAGAATAAGTAATTTTATCTAATATTTTAATATGGAGGCAATTATACCTAGGAAAAACTATAAATTTAAAATAATAAACTATTAATATACTAAGGAATTTTAATCCTTACTCACATTAGAATTTCCTTATCCAAAAACTATTAATAAAATTAATTGGGTATTTTTGAATTAAGCAATATTTAGTGAAATGTTTATAGTTTTTCTATTTTTTCTAATTTTTTTGAAACAAGAAATTCATTGCGACATATGTAATTTATATAAATATATTGAATTTAAATTCTTCTCTATTTGTCTGTTTTAAATTAAGATATTGTGGTTAAAATTAGTGTTAGGTTTAAAATTGTCTTTCTTGTGAGAAAAGTGTAATGTCATCTATATAACGAAAAATGTAAAATTTTGAAACTATTTTCAAAATAATGTAAATATAAATTGGCAAGATAGTTTCTAGCTAGGCCACCTTTTGGAAAACTTGTAGTCTGTTAATAATAACTACCATTATAATATGTATAGTTCTCCTTTAGTACAAACCTAAGTAGAGAACCAAATCCATAAATAAAATTTTAAAGTAAATTATCTTTATGTAATTTTACAAGTATGCATGTATACACATACATATTAATATATATATATATATATATATATACATATATAATGTTTCATTTCTTTTATTTTCCAGTTTCAACCGAACATACTTGTGTAATGAGCATCCCGAATTTTGTGAAAAACCGGAGGATTCGGATTTGAAAGATTACTGTCTGGAGAATCCTGCTATTTGTATAGGCGACACTTCAGACTTGCTGGTTTGTACTCTGATCCTATGCTTCTAACTTTCTAAAACTGAATTTTTTCATTTTAAAGTAATTGAAAGGGGGTTTAGAGCATTGAGAACTTGTTTGCTGCATAGTAAAATGTTTCTCAATTTTTATTACACATTCGAAAAATGTACGAGGTGTGACACAAAAAAAAATAGGCTAGGTGTGAAGTTTTACAAAAGAGGGGAGTTGGCTTGAACTGTTTTGGTGACATCATCTCACACACCTTTTCTATCAATGTAGCCAGTGTCGACTGAGCCGATAACGCCAATTGGGAGTACTGTGTCATTGAGTGAACACGTGCAACTGCATTCTGCCAGAAAAATGTCTAATGTAAAAACCGAACAGTAAATCAACATCAAGTTTTCTTGTCAAACTTAAGAAATCAGCCAGCCATGGAAACATTTCAAATTTTATCCGAGGTTTATGGAGATGAAACTTTGTCTCGTGCACGTGTGTTTGAATGGCATAAACCATCAATTGAGTGGAAAGGGAGAATGTGGAGAATGATGAACGTGCTGCACCTCCTAACACAGCGATTACATACCAAAACATTGCCAAAGTTCGCGATGTGATGTGTTCCGGCGTAACAGAAGATTAAGTGTTCGTGCAGTGGTGGAGTTGGTTAACTTAGATAAGGAAGCCGTTCGACACATTTTAACCAATAAATTACACACGAGGAAGATTTTTTCCAAATTTTCTGTTTGATGACCAAAAGCAGTGATGTAGAAAGTGTCATAAAAACTTGTGTGTGGACGTGTTAGACCGCACTGTAAATGAAACAAATTTGTTGGAATCTGTTCTAACAAGGGATGAGACACGGAATTTTACCTTTGATCCAGAAAGTAAGCTCCAGTCGATGCTGTATAAGTCTCCAGGATCCTCAAGACGCAAAAAAGCAGGCATGTCAAAATCAAAATTCAAGACAATTTAAATTGCCTTCTTTGACAATTACGGAATTGTAATGATTGAGAGTGGTTTCTCAGTATTCAGACTGTAAATCAACACTATTACATGAAGTACTAAAAATATTTCGTGAAAAATTAGGAAAAAAAAGACGCCAGTTGTGGAGTGATGGATGGCTGTTGCACCAGAACAATGCACCCGCTCACTTGGTCCTATCCGTTAAGCAGTTTCTAACCAGCAAAAGTGTTACTGTGATTGGGCTCTTTATTTACCTGATTTGCCCCATTAGACTTTTTCTATTTTCTGCAGTTAAATCTTGCTTAAAGGGAACCCATTTTACAGTTGAAGAGATTTAGAGAAAAACGGAGAATCTTCTAAAGGGTCTTCCGTAAACCTCGTTCCAGAACTGCTACCAGCAATGGCAGCACCGAATACATAAGTGTGTTAATGCTGAAGAAGATTACTTTAAAGGTAATAATGTCAAGGAGATCTGATTCTGTAACTAGGCTCTAATTTTTAGTAATCCCGTATCAATCACCCTTAGGTCATCTTCATCTTATGAGTGGGAGAAGTCCTGTTGAAAAGCTGGATGATACTTTCTCTGCGAAGGTTTTTTCTTCTCTTAACCTTCTTGCGTTGGTTGTTGGGTGTCCTCTCATGGACACCCACCCACACACACTTTAATTAAACAGGACCCAATGTCCCATGGATAGCATCGGAATTGGGGGCAGATATCTTGGTATAAGTCTTTACTGGTTTTGTTGGTGATTTGCTGCAATTTTACCAGAATGGCAGGACAGGGAAAAAGATGTTCTGTGTCGTGACAGGGTACTTTCTTGTCCCGTTTTTCTGAATTTTCAGCTCCCTAAGTGCCAGTTCTAAGCATTGTTAATGAAATTTCGAGACTTTTGCATGCATTAATGTCTAGAATTTGGTGTTTCAACTTGATTTTTCTATCGTTAAGCCTTGGATAGTAAAGCATCTTGGGCAATCCTTGCATGTGCATGGTCATTCTGGTGATTGAAAGATTCACACACGCGCACGCGCACACAGACACATCAGAAATATTCTCATCAGTAAACAGAATTCGTCTCTTGCCAGTCTGAGACCGCCGTCGCAACAATGCTAAGGATTCTAATTCTTTTAGAAGAATATGGCCGGTTATGTTTCGATAATGTTCTTAGTCTAGAGGTTTCCGTTTTCTAGGTGTTCGTTTCATTGCTCTTTTTTACACGTTCATTTGCTTAGCAAGAAAAGTACTCTTTTGTCAACGATTTTAACAAGATCTCTCCCTGACTGCTGGGACGAGAGCTGGTGTTTTCACCGAGTGTGACAGTACGGTATGCGCTGTTGTTACGTCTCAGAAAATATCTTATTGCTCCGATAAAGGAATAACTAATGTTCTAAATGTTTAAGAGAATTAAATATCACCGACAGGCTCTCTTTTTTGGATGTAGAGAAATATTTGATATACATTTCTGTTCAAACTGTGAATGCTGTGAATAATTTAGAACAATATTCGTAAGACTACAATTATATATCTGAAAAATATAACAAACCATTTGTAACAACGACATTTAAAATCCTCTGCTGAGTTTATCTCACAGAAGACAACCTCAAACTTTTGTATCAGAACTTTCGACACAATTAGGTATCTTCAAACTGGATTTTTGAAGGATTGTCGTATTCACTGTAGGAGTGTAAATGGCAATTTCTGCGTGATATTGAATAACTCTTCGGGGAAATGTATCAGCAGTTTGTGATGAAAGTGTCCTCCTATTCAAAAATGTTGCAATAAAGTAACATTAGCACTGTTTCAAGACAGGCTTGTTTAAATTGAATGTAAATTATGAACACCTCCATGGTTTGACTCTAGAAGTGGCAGTTAGCAAAAATTGAATTATTACGCACGTGAACGCATTTTATGAATATTTGGCTATTACTGTGCTTATTAAAACTTCCTTCAAACTTTAAGAATTGTATTGATAAATAATACTAATAAATAATATATATTTAAAAATTTATTAAAATAAAAATCTTAAAATCTAGAATATATTTTAATGACATAGCATATTTAGGAATTAAAATCATATACCAAAAATTTAAAGATTGAGATATACCCACAAATGCCTCAATTTCACAATTTTGAAGTAAAGATATTCTTTTATATCTTAGTATAGATAAAATTATGCGTATTTTCATAAATGTATATTTTCATTTCAGCTTCCCAAAAAAAACATGTCTAATTCTACAATGCAGGAGTTTCATACAGCCATGTTTGATATTCAACTTACGCACAACATAAGTCAAAATCAAAGTAATACTTGGGGCTGGTCCGTCTTTACCAAAAGGTATGAACACAATCCTAATAATGTTCCTTATTTTCTATTAAAGTATTAAAAACATCTAAAAAAATTTTAAGTTATATGTGTATTGATTTTTTTAATAAATTATAGAAGGAAGGTTATCAATTTCTCTATCTGTAATAGCATATTTAGAAAAAGCTGTATTATTTTAATGTACTTGTCGAGAAGTAAACTCAAATTATATTTATAAATGAAAGCAAAGACCTGATAATTTATAAGCATAAACTAATATACAGTTTTCTTGAAACTCTTTAATCTGTTAATATATATATACTAGGTGACCCGCGGCAAACGTTATTTTGCCATATAAATTATTTTTAGTGAATATTTTGGTATTCAAATAAAAAAGAACTAACTCATTTTATGTGTGTGGGGATGTGGTATATGACTGAAAGAGGAATGGAAAGCTGTGAACGATGACAGCCTATAAAAGTAACAAAACACCAAACATTCATTTTTTGAATTCTTTGTTTATTTATTATTTTAACGAATAAATTTCAAATTACATCTCTATCACAAATTGTGACAATTAAAAAATAACATTATCAGTCTCTTAGTGCAATGGAGTGCACGATATTTTTAGTGAGTCCATCTTTAGCCAACACAAACAGGAGGGTTTAGCCATGCCAGAACATGCCACGTATAATGGTCCGTGTGAAAAGCACGGTGTGCCCAAATCTAAACCATAAACAGACTTCGTTTGACCTTGAGACTTCTTGATCTTCTTGATCTTCTTGAAGACTTCTTCCACGTTCTTTCTAATTATTTTCCTTTTCTGAAACTTTATTTGTAATTAACGAAAGTTATTTTTTATCGATGACATCAAAAGATTATAAGTACAAAAAAAAGTTCCTTATTTAATGCTTAAATGTAATTTGTTTTCATATAATAAGGTAAGTTCAAGTTTTTAAAATTTCGCTGTATTTTATCGTTTTTTTCCCTTTCTATATCTATCCAGTAATATGTCAACAATACTTGTTTTGGATCCGGATATAGGACTAAATTTACTATGCTACAGTTCAAATTTTCACATTGATGATTCACAAGAGCCAGAGATATTCGGTAAGTATTTCATGGAATAGAAATATGAGATATATTATAATAATTTAAAAATATCATTTGCGTTAATAAAATTTTAAAAATAATTTTAGTCTATGCTTACATTTTTGGTATCTACATAATTCTGAAATGTACAGAAAAAAAGGCGTTTTTGAAAATTAACAGAATATATAAAATATGCACAGAAAACAAAAGTATTTTTGACGAAATAAGCACTATTAGCATGTCACATATTGTGTAAGGATACTTTCACACTGGTGTTAGAAATTAAGAGAATTTTCAGACTTGATCGATTATCTCTAGAACTACTGGACCAATTTTAAGGAAATTTGATATGTACATAGATTGATGCAATGCAAAACAAACAACCATTCAACAATTGAAATACACACGCATGATCGAACGTAACACTCGTTGGAGTTGGAAGGTATAAAACAACGGTTGCAGAATAAATAAAATAATAGTGGGTATGGCCCCCTCTTTCAGCTATACAGGCATCGTAACGTGATGTCATACTTGAATAAAGCAGCTTATCAGTTCCTGTAGTAATTGACCTCTTTCGCTCAGCAACGCTGTTTTCATTTCCTGGATGGTTCTCGGAGGGGGGTTGCGAGTAGCAATTGCGCTCCCCAAAGCGTCCTAGACATGCTCTATAGGATTGAGCACTGGAGACTTGGCTGGCCAATCCATGCAGCAAATATCCTCCCTCTCTAGAAATTCGTCGACCAGACGAGCTCTATATGGCCTCGTAATATCGTCCATTAAAATGAACTCGGGGTCACATTCAACTCTGAAAATTTGAACATAGGGCTCCAAGACCTCATTCCGTTACCTCACACCAGTCACAGAGCCTCTTTGAAAGTCATGGAGAGGTGTACGGCCATCGAACATGGCCTGCCCAAACCATTAAACTTCTTCCACCATAATTGTCGATTTTTTGGACATTGGAAGGTAGGTAGTGGGTCCCTAGTTCTCCCCATATAAATGTACGGCAAGAATCGGTGTTTAAGTTGAAACGGGACTCATCGGTGAACAGAACGGCCACCCATTGATTCATACTCCAATCCATACTGTCTGCACCATGCTAAACGGACTCTCCTGTTCGTAGACGTAAGTGGGACGCAAACAGCTGTCTTCTGGTAAAGAATCATCTCTCGTGACGTATTTTTGAATGTCACCCTTGTGTACCTGTGGCTGCATACAAGGTACGAAAGAGCTGAGAATCTGTAGCCCTTCTGTTACGCCTTGCTATAATCGACAAAGGGCGATCTTCTCTGGCCGTCGCGGCTCTTGGATGACTGTGCCCAGGCTTTCTCTCTATGGATCCAGTATCCTGAATTTGTTTCCATAAGTTACACACGACGCTGGGAGTTAAATTGAACTCTCTACAAATCTGGGCTTGACATTGGCCTGCTTCTAGCCTCCCAACAATTCGCCACCTCATTCCATCATCTAAACGTTGGTGGTTACTAATTTTTACTGTTACAATTTGAATTGAACCAATTGCTTCAAAATAACACCAAGAAATTTGCCGAGGTTTTGCTGGCGAACGAAATACGTCTTAACTTACACGAGCTTATAGAGCCAGTTTTTTTGCTGGCTCCGCCTACACACACGTGTACGATTAAGTATTTGTGGTACAAGATTTGCATTTATATCTAGAAGCAGTGGTTTTTCATGCAGCTCAGTTCTTTTCATGCAATTCAATAAAATATGTAAATTCTCTTAAATTCTTACACCAGTGTGTATAAACACTATTTTTTCAGGCAAAACAAAAAACATTTAAAAAGAAATTTAGGATTATTTTACATTAAATTAATTTTTAATCTTAAAATTAGTTAAATGTTTGATAAGTTTATAAGAACTTAAAATAATTTCAAAATTTTTATGGAACGTTTTTTTTTTTTTTTTTTTTTTTTGCCTTCATGACAATAATTCCAAACTAGTTACAACATTATTAGCATGCACAGTTTACAAAAAGGTCGTTTGATGTTTAGATACTTCTGATTTCGGAAAAAAAGTTTTTCTTTTTGTGGAACATATCGGTTCGGTTTCTTACTGTTTATGGCAGAAAACTGAAAAACGTATTAAAATTTGAGAAAAATTTTCATTTTCGATCTCAATCCCTCAGAAAATGAGACTGTTCAAAAACAAAATGTATTTTTTTTAATATTTTTAATTGATTTGCTCACTTTTATTTTATCACATAATAATGGTAGTTTTTTAGGGTTTCTGAGCCAGACTCATCAGCCCTTTTTATTAATTTTTAGTAATCCACATGAGATATATAAGAAAAAAAGTATTGAATTTATAAAAAACCAATGCATATAATTTGCATCTTAATGAAAATTCATTTTTCGCGAATCATCGCCAAAATCAAGTTCTTGCAGTAGATAGTGCTCTATTGTTTTATATAAGTATGTGTGTTAATTAAGAATATCATTTGATACAATCTAGCTGGATCTTATTTCAACTCCCTGACTACTGTGTAACCACTAGTAGATACATTCTATGTATAAGGCAAACTCCCATTGTAACCTCATGAGGATATGTACCTTATTTAGGCTTACAGCGAGTGTAACTTGCATAGGAAACATTATAAGGAAGATTTTCTTTTATTGGGATTGTATAAAATTACAAAAGTTAAGTTACAAAATGCTTGGGTTGCAAAAATTTGAAAAAAAATAGGAAAATTATGATTAAAATTACAAATCTTTGTGATATTGCTCGAACTGTTCCTTGGAACAAAAGGCTTCACCATTTGCATTACATAAGTGCATCGGCATTTTTGTTACATTTCTTCATCAAAAACAGAGTATCAGAGTCAAGGTCGTATTCATCGGTTTCGGGCAAATATTCTTATTCTATGTCGTTTTTGTTGAAGTATAAATACAATGCCATATTGGCAAGTTAAAATAAACAACACAAATTGTCATTGAAACTTAAGAAATCGAAACAAAACACCAACGAACGTGTGTCTTAGTCAGCGTCAAAAGGAAAATTAAATGTGCGTCGTAATGTCAAGTCAGTATCCCCAGAAATCTAGGATTTGCACGTGTGCTAGAAAGCACAGTCTGGTAGCCAAGGGAATGAGAATTACATAGGAATGCAATTGTTGAATTTTGGCTTCTAAATCGGAGCTGAAATGTTGGGGACATAAATCAACTAATTTCATGCGACATTGCTTATATTAAGATTTTGATCGAGAATTTTAATGTTATCGGCATCTGGTATTTTAGCTCAAGAACGAAAATTCACTTGCCCTTTTTTCATACACTTTTCCTTTTCTTCGTTTAGCTTTTAAAGGAAGCTGTAAAAAGTACACTCTGTCTCAAAATATAGGCAACAAATAGTAAAATTAGAATAACTCGAGAAGAACAATGGTTACACAGCAACAAAATTTGCATATGTTCCTTACAGTGAAATGCAAAAGTAACTCAGCAGTTAAATATATGTATAACCACACATGGGACAGTATAATGCGATAGATACAAAATTAGGATCATTTCAAGAGTTTCTTCTTTCATTGCGTTGGGTGCTACATTTGTTTGGGGCTCATTTCTTCATTCTTTGTTCCAAAGTTCCAAAAGTGAGTCGTGGATGCAGTATTAGAGTTAAAACATACGCTGGTATACAATCGGATGAATTTATTCTGGAGAACGACCGTCGGAGATTGCTCAAGCAGGAAATATGACGAACACAAATATAAGTTGCGTAGACCGGGTTTATATAAAGACCAGAGCCCATAGGCGAGAAATGAATAGAGCAGAGGTGGGTAAGGTGCATGTAAATTATATAGGCCTTTAGAGGCTGCATATAAATTAAATAGTTATAAAAGAGGCAGCATAGGTTGATGCACCTATTAATGCGACTTTTATAAATTATTATGGTTTTTACATAGATTTAGCAGTTTTGTTCATAGTAAAATATTGCGAAGAAAATTAAATCTTTACTTATGTATTATTTTACTTCAAAAATTGCAATATGAAATATTTTTGTATTCATATAAGGGTAAGAAATTATAACATAATTATTGATTATTATTTTCTATAAAATTATTAAGCTCATGGATATCATTGTAACTTTTTATATTTTTACTTTTATGAAGGCATGCTGCTTCAAGACCGTGGGTTTCCCACCTTTCTATTAGAGCATCAAGGAGTCTTAATCTGTCACTGTCTATTTGTGAGCCATGTAAAATTTTAAAAGTTTATAAAAATGGGTAAAACATGCTCAGTATTAGATAATAAAAAAACTTTTTTCTTCAGTTATCCTCGCGAGTGGGATTGTTACGTTTTAAGTATATAATTCAGATCAGTGGTTTTGAAACTTTTTCAACTCACGGAACCCTAGAACTTAAAGGCGCTTTCGTGGAGCCCCTAGAACTAGAAACTACTTCATTGGAATCCCATTCTATACACATACTTCGAAGAATCTATTGCAAAACAATATTTAAAGTACGTCAATATGTTACAGGCACTTTATGAATAGGTAATTAAAAAAGTATTTATTATTAAAGAATTCTAATCTAATTTTTTCAATATAATTTACTCATTAATAATATTAATTTGTGTGCCACCTATCCATGCATTATATTTATTAGATGGGTATGTGCTCTAGCTTTTTTTCATTCAAACTGTGGAAGTCTAGTTCAATTGAGATTAAATGCAATCGCAATACATATTCTGAGTTTCACTTGTTTTTATACTTTATTTTTGTAGCCACTCACGTTGAGAAATATATTTCACTTAAACACAATGTTTTTAAAACTTTAAAATATTTATAGCTGTATGAGAAATTCCAGGTATTTTACATGAGACAGAGAATTTGCGATCTAACATTTAAAAGCAATTCTTGCTTAAATTTAGATTTTAACACCGAATCCGTTGTTGTTTCCTCTCTTTCAATATAGGTTTTTCTCCCACAAATTCAAAAAGATACATTTTCTATCAGAAAACTATTTAATTTGCAAGACATTGTGCTAGTTAATGAGCATAAAACTAGCTCGGGGAACCCGGGATGGTAAATAATAGAATATTCACAATATGGTCAGAAGTATACTTCTAAAAAGATAAAACGTTTTAATATTCTTATATTATATTATAATAAATGTTTAAAAAAAGTGTTGAAAAATAAAGTTGTAAATTGAAATTGTAAAACACACACACACACAAGTTTAATGAATAGAGGATGATCTTTATAGATATATATGTAACTATCTAAACTTATTAGAGAACATGAATCCATTTTGCATACATATTTGTTTCTTCTTTATTTTTTTTACTGTGACCCGGGGAACCCCTGGTTATGCCTTGAGGAATCCCAGGGTTCCGTAGAACACAATTTAAAGACCACTGATTTAGATTATGGGTAGTAGAACACACTTTTTACTTTTTTTTCAAGTACTTTAATGATGTCTTCTTAAATGGGCGATACATTATATTTCGCTTACAGAATCAACTCTTGTCGATCCGATGTATGAGTTCGAACTGCTTGTGCCAGCAGAAGAAGCAATTTTTATAGAGAGGCCTCAAATAACTTTCTCTATCCATTCGCCGTACCTCTTAGACAACAACACTATTTTTAAAGACAAACTGAACCTTGGAAGCAGCTACGATATAAACATCCGTTTGGTAAGGAACAATATAATTCTACTTTTATTTAGCAATAATAATTCGTTTAGTTCCAAAAGTAAGCATTTACATCAATGTTATATACATTGACGGGAAAAAAAATCCCAACATACCAAGAAAGACTTTTGTTAGATAAACTAAATTTAGAAGGCGTGTTTATATATCTCAAAAATGATAGAGATTCAAATTTCGCGCTTAAGTGTGGTGCTAGTAGTGCCACTTAGAAATTACAAATCAGGGTTGCTTTAAATACGTGCTTTTAAGTTTGTGAACGTTATTTGTCGGTGAAATTTGATTTATTAAGTTGGTGTTAGCCTAGAATACCTTTAAGAAGGTGAAGAAACCATTATGAGCTGCTCACCGAGTTTGAACGCGGTTTTCCCCGATATTGCAGAAATACTTCGCGGTAATGTATCCACTGTGCATGATTGTTGGAAGCAGTGGTCAAGGGATGGTACTGCTTCAAAAGGACCGGGTTCTGGGTCGCCTCTTCTGATAGAGAAAACCAGTGTTAGGCTGTGGAGCATCGTACTGCGTCTACGGCAGAAATTTGAGCAGCAGTTGGTACCACAATGACACAACGAACTGTTACAAATCGAATACTTCCATGACTTCTCCAGGCCAGGCGCCCTGTAGCGTGTATTCCACTGACTCCAAGCTATTGCGATGCCAGTGGGGTCAAGCCATAGCTCATTGGAAGACGGAGTGGAGATCTGTTGTGTTTTCTGATGAAAGCAGGTTTTGCCTTAATGCCAGTGAGGGTCGTGTGTTGGTCAGAAGGAGGCCAAGGGAACATTTGCAATCAAATTTTCTGAGGCCGAGACAGACTGGACCTACAGCTGGAGACATGGTCTAGGGAGCAATTTCTTATGACAGCAGAAGTACTCTCGTGGTTATCCCACACACACTGACTGCAAATTTGTACGTTAGTCTAGTAATTCACCCAATAATACTGCTATTCATGAACAGCATTCAAGGGGGTGTTTTCCTGCAAGATAACGCTTGTCCTCACTCCGCTGCTACGCAACCTGTGAGACAACGTGCTCTACAGAGTGTTGACATGTTATCTTGGCCTGCGAGATTACCATATCTGTCTCCAATTGAACACATATGGGGTAGCTGTAGACAGCATGTCCAGAACCAGCTACAATCAGCACTGACCGTCTCAGTAATACGCTTGGAACTCCATGCCTCAAAATGATCTTTTGGCACTTGTATGACACAATGCATACCAGTGTGCATTCAAAGTTCTGGAGGTTACACCTGCTATTAACGTAACAGTATTTCCCATTCGAAATGCTTTTTTTCGCTTAAGTTAAGCGACTACCCTAAAATTGTGAATTTTGCCAAAAATTGACGAATTTTTTTATGATTTTACTTTATAGACCATCTTATTAGCTTTATAAAAATACCAAGTTTATTATTTTCTGTTCACTATAGCAAAAACTACAAGTGTCTTAGTAAAAGCAGATGCCATTGCTTTAAGCAAGATGCCATACTTTAAAATGATTTAATCGAAATGTACGTTTTTTTTTTTTTGAATACTCAAACGGGGACAGCAATTGCTCAAAAAGTTTTAAACTAATTAATTAAAAAATTTTTGTGTACGTTTTGTATAATAATAGAAGTGTTTTAATATTCAGATTTATCAATCACTGTTTTATTTTAAAACTTGCAGCCTCTTCTGTAAATGTAGTCACTGTGTTTTTTTAAGCAATTTCGTATAATAAATAAGATAAAGGGCTCTAGTTTTTGTAAAAATTAAAATATCTCTTATCCTGAAGGTCATTTAAAAAATGAATATCATAGTAACATATCAGAATTGAAAATTTATTCATAAACTTTCTGTACAGAATCGGCCCCCTTTATGTTATTTTTTGTAAATTTTAGCAATTTTTTTCTCATTTTAGTATTAATAATTTCTATTTATCTTCTTAATTGTAGCATATTTTTCTTAAAATGTACTATACAAATATAAAGACCACAAAAAAATCCTCATATCACCATTTTATTTAAAAAATGTTTTCGCAAGTAATCAGATACCTTAACTTAACCAGTGATCTTGAAAATTTAATCAATTAAACATGTTAAAAAGGTGGTCGGTTCCCTTTATACCGCTAATGTTAAATTGAGCGTTTTTACATAACTTTTTCTCAGAAACTGTTAAATATAAAGGCTTCAAATTTTGTTGTATATTAATTATACTTTTATATTTATACTGAAGTGATGTTTTGTAAACATATTGTTAAGTTTTTTCAAAATCATGCAACTTAAAAGTATTGCTATGAATTTTTTAAAACTGTCATTTTTTTCACGATAACCGTTTTGTTACAAAATATTTTGGGAATATTTATAAAAGCTCACTTTAGTATGCATAATTAAAATATCAGTTTTCAGTAAATATTGCATGTGAATCTATTCAGTAGATTCTGAGAAAAAGGTACACGCAGTTTCAAAAATATAGTTTTGAGAAAACTGCATTTTTAATGTAAAAAGTCACTTCACAAAAATAATGAATTACAACATGTATTTGTCCCATTTTATCTAACATTAGAATTTTCTAAATTTATTTTAACTAATATAGGAAGCAAAAATGTCTTTAATTGTCCAGAAAATACATCACAGCATTTTACGTTTTTTGTGTTTGTAACGAGATATTTTGTATTATTTACATTAATTTTCTCAAAATCTGTATCAATTTTTGAAGAACTTTTAGCTTTGATGCATTACAAATATCAAAGTTGACCATAAAACATCATGAATGTCTTGTAATAATGCATAAATATATAAAGGTAATGATTTGGAATATGTGATTATACGACATTTCGAAAGTTTTCTTTAGTGTTTTGTATATTCACATGCAAACAGTATCAGATCTCAAAAGTTTCTCTAAACTGGCAAATGATTTTCTAAAACAAACAAAATAAAACTGTTTTTATGTTTTTAAATTGTCAAAAATACATACACAGCATTTTTTCTTTTTGTGTCTAAAGATTTTTTTTGTAGTATTTACATTAATTTTCTCAAAATCTGAATCAATTTTTGAAGAATTTTCAGCTTTGATGCATTACAAACATCAAAATTGGCCATAAAATACCATGAATGCCTTGTAATTATGTATCAATATGCAAAAGTAATGATTTGGGATGATTATACGACATTTCGAAAGTTTTCATTGTGGATTTGAATCTTAACATACTAATAACTTCCTAGAGTATCAGAATTCAAGTTTCTCTAGAGACAAGCGATTTCGAAAACAGCCACAAGAAGATTGTTTTTTTTTTTAAGTCTGAAATTTATTTATTTTTTTTATGTATGTAACAAGCTTCTCGCGTAACGACAATATGTCTTTTTGTAACTTTTTCTCAGAAAACTTTAAACAATAAAACTCAAGATTTTGTCTGCATATTAAATGAACCTTTATCTTTAAACTTTAGAGAAATTTTAAAAATAAATGTTCAGTTCCTTTGGTTTTTTTAAAAAAAAAGATAAGTTTTGTGTAACATAATTAAGAATTTAATAAAAAATTTAATTTTTTGTTATAACACATGTGTTTTTATAGTTATATACTTTAGAAATATTTCAAAAATTTCACTTTAGTATACACATGTATATATCAATACATGCAGTATGTTTAGCTACTACAAATAATTTTAACAATAAAATTTTTTAGAAAGCAGTAATTTTTATAAAAAAATCTTACCCTTGTCAAAGAAAATATTCTGCTTAACTTGTTGATCTTTGTTTGGTACTTAACAAATGTTATTTTATTATCCTCATTTGTTTTTTAATTAAACTTTAAATTATTCAAAACATTTAACTACACATTCCGCTCCAAAATTTAACAGTTAAACTGGCAGTTATACTGTTATCTAAAATTAATTGCGTATGAATAAATAAAAAGAAGTCATTGCAATTGTTTCTGGATATTTAAAAGCCAAATATCTGTCAAAAATGGGCCTGGCTTCTCAGTTGAGGATTTTTTTAAAGTTTTTTTTAACATACTTTTAATTGAAAATATGATATATGTGCAAAATCCCTATAAAGGTCATGAATTGGAGATATCAGAAATACCAAAAACTCAAAATCGATAAGTTCAAAAATTTAGCCTACTGACTGTTCTCAACTACATAATTGCATAGTCCAAATTTCATTGCTTTACAATATTTTTTCTTGGTGTTGGGATTTTCTTTTTACGTTCGTGTATAAAGCTACATTAACATCTGTTGTATTTACACAAAATAAAATAGATTTTTTTAGAATAAATGAAGTCTGTTTTTACTGGTATTTTTTTTTCTTTGCACCACTTGAAGATATTTGAAGATGTAAATTATAGTATACTTTTGAGGAAACTCTCATTATTTCTGATTTAAATAAGAAAAAATCTATTTCTCAAGATTATAACAAGGTAATCAGCCGCAGCGACATATCCCCGGGCCCCTGAGTTCTGAGAAGTTTCAAGCCCATAACTTCAATTTAAAAAATTCATGAAACTTGGACTCTTTAGTCTTGTGCGAAAGAATCATGGCAGGGAGCTTCCCTATAATTCGAAATTCTCCTCAGTTAGCGGGCCGGACATTTGGTGGGATGTCAGGAGTTGTCATAAAAATATCTGTAATGATCAGAAAATATATATCCTAATTATAATAATATTAGAAATGCGAATGTAAGTTTGTTTGTTTGTTACGTTTTCAAGCCTAAACCACTAAACCGATTTTAAAAATTCTTTCACCAATGGAAAACTACAATATCAGG
>BMAO01009336.1:0-27387 GCA_019973975.1 Trichonephila clavata
GATCTGAGTGATTTCTTTAACTATGTCATAAAAACTCCCTTTTTTCGAAATTGTTCTTGCATTGGTGTGGTGTGGTAATTATTAAAGATGGGTGAAGCTCAGGTGTCGTCCTCGTCACTTGAGAATAGTTGAAAATTTCGAGGTCCGTCACAAAAACCCTTGAATAGGCAAACAGTACGAATTTAAAAATCACCCACTCACTTTCCAATTCTTTCCTTTTCCTAGTGAATAACTTCATCCCCATGGAAATTTCGTGTTTCCCTCAGGCCGATAGCACTTGGTGTGTGGTGCACAAACGATCTGAGTGAATTTATCTTTTAACAGCTAATGTCATTAAAAAACTCCCTTTTTTCGAAATTTGTTTCTTGCATTGGTGTGGTGTGGTAATTATTGAAAGATTGGGTTGAAAGCTCAGGTGTCGTCCTCGTCAATTGAGAATAGTTGAAAATTTCGAGGTCCGTCACCAAAATTCTCGAATAGGCAAACAGGGTGAAATGTAGCCTTTTTAAATATAGTTGTATGTCGAAAAAAGACAAAAAAGTAGAAATTTTTCAAATTTCAAAATTTCACTACTATTTTAAATATTGAAGTAAAATTGTGAGGATTTTTTGAAATATTCGACACACGAGAAAAATGTTTCATGCAATTATCTTTATAAAAGAAGAAATTATTAAATGATTGTTTTAAGTATTTTGAGTGTTTTATTAAAATTTGTTTCGAATGCATAACATACTGCCATGGAAATTCACCTTCCTTTATCAAAGTTCCTGGTATATGTGCGATTCCTTTATATTAACGTCACTACAATTCCCTTTTTTTTAAAAAAAAAATATATCTTCCAGATCTTACTAATGTCAGACAGGTTTCAGTTCTCTTTCTACAGCACGGTGTTACAGTGGCCTTTTTGAGTGTAGAACTATTTTCCCCCTGACTCTCCCTTCAGATATAAGATTTATCTTCAAGTTTCTATTCATGACATATCAAAAACAATATTGCTTTAGTAAAAAAATAATAAATTTAAACAATAAAAAGAAAACTATTTTGACGCTTGAGTAAAAAAAAAGTCATCATTTTTTAATAATAGATAATTTCTAGGAATCTAAAATAATTAAATAATTTTCAGGTTTTCATTAATCAATCAATCGCTACTTACAGTTAGCTTAAAAAGGTCTCTCTAGAACGTATTTTTATCCAAAATAATAGGCGATATACTTTTTATTAACAAATAATTAATTTAATAAGGAAATAATAGAAACATTCCTTTTATTTTAAAAAAATATATTAATTTAATTCCATTATCTATAAATAATAATAAAAAAAATTAAATATTGCTTTAGTTTCGTAAAATATCTTTTATTTTAAATCCATTTTCTAAAAAAATAAATACAAAAATTCTCACCATTAATTATCGAAAGGACTATTCATTTTTTCATTTCATTGTTTTTGAATGTTAGATTAAAAATATATAAGAATGAAAAAGCCTGGAAATTTATTTACATTCACTGCACAAAATCATTCAAAAAGAAAATAATACTGTGTGTGAGACTAATATATGTTTCAGAAATATATTTTTTTACAGTATTTTTTATTCCACTCATTCACTTTTGCCAAGAACAGCAAGTTTGACCTTAGCCACTGAGCGTTAAACAGAGGGAGAAAAAAAAAATAATAATGATTCTAGCGCATGCGCAAAGCCTTTAGAATGTCTTTAAAGCTTTCATTATTTTTGAGGGCTCAATTTTTAATTGAAAATTCCAAGTTTTCACAATTGATTGGAAACAACAATAATTTTTAAAGAAAAAAGGTTACAAAAATAATGCTTGTATTATTTCTCGCAAAAACTTTATTTTATGAAAATCACAAAAAGAAATCTTTAAAATCCGTAGTTTTTAAGCGAAATCGACACACGGGAAGAGAAAAAATCATAAAATATGCAAAACAGCATTGTTTTGTAAAAAAAAAAGTTTTTTTTTTCTATAAAATTCTTTAAAGAAAAATGGTTTTTTCCCGGAAACGAAACTGTAGCCTTTTTAAAAATAGTTGTGTGCTGAAAAAAAAGACAGAAAAGTAGAAATTTTTCAAATTTCAAAATTTCACTACTATTTTAAATATTGAAGTAAAATTGTGAGGATTTTTTGAAATATTTGACACACCGGAAAAATGTGTCATGCAATTATCTTTATAAAAGAAGAAATTATTAAATGATTGTTTTAAGTATTTTGAGTAATTTATTAAGATTTGTTTCGAATGCATAACATACTGCCATGGAAATTCACCTTCCTTTATCAAAGTTCCTGGTATGTGTGTGATTCCTTTATATTAACGTCACAACAATTCCCTTTTTTGAAAAAAAAATATATCTTCCAAATCTTACTAATGTCAAACAGGTTTCAGTTCTCTTTCTACAGCACGGTGTTACAGTGGCTTTTTTGAATGTAGAACTATTTTCCCCCTGACTCTCCCCTCAGATATAAGATTTATCTTCAAGTTTCTATTCATGACATATCAAAAACATATTGCTTTAGTAAAAAAATAATAAATTTAAACAATAAAAAGAAAACTATTTTGATGCTTGAGTAAAAAAGAATCATCATTTTTTAATAATAGATAATTTTTAGGAATCTAAAATAATTAAATAATTTTCAGATTTTCATTAATCAATCAATCGCTACTTGCAGTTAGCTTAACAATTTCTCTAGAACGTATTTTTATCCAAAATAATAGGCGATATACTTTTTATTAACAAATAATTAATTTAATAAGGAAATAATAGAAACATTCCTTTGATTTAAAAAAAAATATATTAATTTAATTCCATTATCTATAAATAATAATAAAAAAAATTAAATATTGCTTTAGTTTCGTAAAAAATCTATTATTTTAAATCCATTTTCTAAAAAAATAAATACAAAAATTCTCACCGTTAATTATCGAAAGGACTATTCATTTTTTCATTTCGTTGTTTTTGAATGTTAGATTAAAAATATATAAGAATGAAAAAGCCTGGAAATTTATTTACATTCACTGCACAAAATCATTCAAAAAGAAAATAATACTGTGTGTGAGACTATTATATGTTTCAGAATTATATTTTTTTTACAGTATTTTGACCTTGGCAAGTTTGACTACAGCAAGTTTGACCTTGGCCACTGAGCATTAAACAGAGGGGGAGGGGAAATAATAAAGATTCTTGCGCATGCGCAAAGCCTTTAGAATGTCTTTAAAGTTTTCATTATTTTTGAGGGCTCAATTTTTAATTGAAAATTCCAAGTTTTCACAATTGATTGGAAACAACAATAATTTTTAAAGAAAAAAGGTTACAAAAATAATGCTTGTATTATTTCTCGCAAAAACTTTATTTTACGAAAATCACAAAAAAAATCTTTAAAATCCGTAATTTTTAAGCGAAATCGACACACAGGAAAAAATTTCATGCAATTTTTTTTTTCAATGAAGAAATTATTAAATAGTTGATTTAAGTATTTTGAGTGTTTTATTACAATTCGTTCAAAAAAGATTTCGGCTTTTTATTTTTTAAATCACTGATTCTGAAAGTTTTAAAAATCATTTTTATATAAACGCAACGATATTGATTCATATGAGAAAAAATCATAAAATATGCAAAACAGCATTGTTTTGTAAAAAAAAAAAAAAGTTTTTTTTTTTCTATAAAATTCTTTAAAGAAAGATAGTTTTTTCCCGGAAACGAAACTGTAGCATTTTTAAAAATAGTTGTATGCTGAAAAAAGAACAAAAAGTATAAATTTTTCAAATTTACAAAATTTCACTACTATTTTAATTTTTGAAGTAAAATTGTGAGAATTTTTTGAAATATTCGACATGGGGGAAAAAAGTTTCATGCAATTACGCCTTATTTTAAAGTAAACTATAAGTTTTATGAAAGAGAACAAAAATTTCGATACTGATAAATATTTTAAATGAATCTCAGAAATGCATTGAATGCATTTTAATTTAAAAAAAAATATATTAATTTCAATCCATTATCAATAAATACTAATAAAAAAAATTCTACAGATAGCTCTTGAAATGTTTGGATGTTTGATTAAACATATATAAGTGTTAAAAATCCACTTTTGGGGGAAAACCTAGTTATATGCTAACATTCACTGAAAAAAACATTCAAAAAGAAAATAATACTATTTGATAAAAACATTTAATTTTTTAAATTTTAATTTTATAGTTTTTCATTCCACTCTGTGTTAATTAAAATATTTAAACATGTATCTGCGAAAAAAATTATATTATACAAAACTAACTTATTGATTATTTTCTAATAAAATTGATTAAAAATGCTCATTTAGCAATTAATTGTGACATACCATTTGCTTACATAATGGCAGCACTGAAAATGAAGTAAATTTCAGATCAGTGGGGATGCAGCAAGTGAATTCAATCATTGAAGAAGAGAGAATTAAATTACGTAAGGGGGGGGGGGAATAAGCAGAAATGAACAAAATCGAATTGTTGAAAAAGATAGAAATTACTTTAAATGATTAAAAATCAGAAAAAACCTTTTTGAAGGCAAAAAAAAAAAAAAACATTAAAATAACAGAGGATCATGTTAAAATAAGTATTTATCAGCAAAATTAATTTAAGTGGGAAAAATTAGCAGAAATGAAAAAAAAGAGAGCCCTCCGATTCGAACTCGCAGTGACACGATCCGCTTTACGGTGTAAATGAAGCGAAGCGCTTATCCGACTAAGCTACCCAGACCCGTAGCGAAAAATGAAAATAGGCAACAATAATGAATGGGAGGTTCCAATTGAAATTAATTTGAATTGGAGGGAATCCACAGGATATTCGCATAACGATTGAAAGATTTCGATTCACGATTACATTTAAATGTATTGCAAAAAATTTATTGATTTTTGATATTTTAATAAAAAGCAATTAATAATAAAGAACATATAATATATGAACATAACTTTTTTTTTCCCTAAGGAATTTATGCAAAAAAAAGTTTCGAAATGGGCAAATTCTTCAATTTTATTATGAAATTATATGTAAAAAAAAAAAAAGAAATATACATTAGGCATTATTTTAAAGTAAACTATAAGTTTTATGAAAGAGAACAAAAATTTCGATACTGATAAATATTTTTAAAAAATGAATCTCAGAAATGCATTGAATGCATTTTATCACCTTAATCTGACATATATAGTTATTTAATTTTGAAAATTATATAAAGAAAAATTAACGAAAAAATAACTTTTTCACTCGTTAAAGTTAATGATTTCCCCCTGTTTAAGGCAGAATTTTTTTAGTGTAACCCTTGAGTTAGATGCGGTCGAAGGCGAAACATGTCAAATGTTTTTGGCGCAAAGCTAATTTTCGACGCCAATGTTTGGCTAAATGTAAAATCGCGTATTTTAAATAATTTTAAAAATCATTACCTTCATTTTAAGGGCATAATTTTTACGTTAATGCTCTCAAACATCACCAACTATTTGCAAAAATAACGTACTTTGAAATAAAAAATGTACAAATTACTACTTTTTAATTTATTTCTCAGAAAAACATAAGTTTACGAAAATAACAAAATGTTTTTTAAAATCCGTAATTTTGAAGCAATTTTTTCAATCTTCGTATATGTTACGGATAATATTACTGTACACACGGAAAAAAGGTTTTTGTGAGATTACCTTCATAAATGACGAAGTTATTCAATGTGAAGTAAAAATTGGGACTACTTTTTAAAAATTCTTTAAAAAAAAGTTTTGGAAATTTTATTTTTTAAATGAATGGATCTAAAAGAGAAAGGCTTGAAGTTAATTAGTGTAGAATATCAATTTAATAACACGAAAAGAAATTCATACGCAATGATTTAGAAATAATTTTCTTAAAAACGCATCAGTTTTAACACTATTTTAAAAAATTCGAAAAAATTAGAAAATATCGTTATTTTACAAAAGAAATTATACCATATCGTGGCGAATTAAATGATCTTTCCGATTCTGTAATTAATTTTTTTGTCTGATTTCTACACCGAAAATTGGATGACAATTTTAAAATGGTCGAAAACGTCGGATCACCGCTCGGCCGAAACGGAACGGAAGTTCTGCCAAGTAAACAACCGGAAGGAGTAAAACAATTAGGCGTTTTAAGGTTATTAATTAATATCTTTTCAACTAAATACAATAACGTAATATAAATAGGCAATACGGCTTCCCTGGAAAATTCCCGATCTTTTGGTACCTTCCGTGACTTTTTGAGTGGCGCTGTTCGTGAGAAGATAGACGCACATTTATAGATAGATAGATAGATAGATACGTTTGTTTACCTTCGAATTTTAATAGTGTTGACTGGCTTTCATGGCCCGGCGTTGCACGGGCTTTCTCTAATTTTATAAATTTTCCGTTCTCTTCACAATATTGATTCATATGAGAAAAAATCATAAAATATGCAAAACATCATTGTTTTGTAAAAAAAAAAAGTTGTTTTTTTCCTATAAAATTCTTTAAAGAAATATAGTTTTTGGGATTTTATTTTTTTAATCATTGATTCTAAATGATCAATGACTTTTTAAAAATCATGTCATTTAAATGCATCGATATTTATTCATTTTAGAAGAAATCATAAAATAGGCAAAGTATTATTATTTTGAAAAAAAAAACCGAATCGTGACAAAAAAATGATGTTTGGTATTTATTTTATTCAATCACTGATATTAAAAGAGCAAAGTATGAATCTTTTTAGTTCAGATGGTTTACTTATCATAGTTATAAGAAATCCTTATACGTAACGATTGAAAAATTTCGATTAATGATTTACAGAAAACAATTCTTTCAACAAAGAAAACGCTCTGATATAATATATTACGAAAAACCAAGCATGTTCATTTTTTTAACAATAATTATTTTCTTTTATATAAACGCAACGATATTGATTCATATGAGGAAAAATCATAAAATATGCAAAACAGCATTGTTTTGTAAAAAAAAAAAGTTGTTTTTTTTTCTATAAAATTCTTTAAAGAAAGATAGTTTTTTCCCGGAAACGAAACTGTAGCATTTTTAAAAATAGTTGCATGCTGAAAAAAGAACAGAAAGTATAAATTTTTCAAATTACAAAATTTCACTACTAAAATCAAATCCTCTAGATTTGAACCCAGAAAATAAGAATGAAAGATTTCGATTGAAAATTACATTTAAATGTATTGCAAAAAATTTATTGATTTTTGATATTTTAATAAAAAGCAATTAATAATAAAGAATATATAATATGAACGTAGCTTTTTTTTCCCCTAAGGCATTTATGCAAAAAAAAGTTTCGAAATTGGCAAATTCTTCGATTTTTTTATGAAATTATATGCCAAAAAAAAAAAGAAATATACATTAGGCATTATTATAAAATAAACTATAAGTTTTATGAAAGAAAAAAAATTTTGATTGATAAATATTTAAATGGATCTCAGAAATGCATTGAATGCATTTTTTCATCTTAATCAGACATATATAATTATTTAATTTGAAATTATATACAGAAAAATTGACGAAAATTAAAGGAAAATAACTGTTTCACTCGCATTTTTTTTATATGTCAAAAAAAGAAATATACATTAGGCATTATTTTAAAGTAAACTATAAGTTTTATGAAAGAGAACAAAAATTTCGATACTGATAAATATTTTAAATGAATCTCAGAAATGCATTGAATGCATTTTATCATCTTAATCTGACATATATAGTTATTTAATTTTGAAAATTGTATAAAGAAAAATTGACGAAAAAGTAACTTTTACACTCGCTTTTTTTTTACTCGCCAAAGTTACTGATTTCCTCCTGTTTAAGGCAGAATTTTTTTTGTGTAACCCTTGAGTTAGATGCGTTCGAAGGCGAAACAGGTCAAAAGTCTTTGGCGCAAAGCTAATTTTCGTCGCCAATGTTTGGCTAAATGTAAAATCGCGTATTTTAAATTATTTTAAAAATCATTACCTTCATTTTAAGGGCATAATTTTTACGTTAATGCTCTCAAACATCACAAACTATTTGCAAAAATAACGTACTTTGAAATAAAAAATGTACAAATTACTACTCTTTAATTTATTTCTCAGAAAAACATCAGTTAAGAAAAATCACAAAATGTTTTTAAAAATCCGTAATTTTGAAGCATTTTTTTCAATCTTCGTATATTTTACGGATAATATTATTTTACACACGGAAAAAAGGTTTTGTGAGATTACCTTCATAAATGACGAAGTTATTCAATGTGAAGTAAAAATTGGGACTACTTTTTAAAAATTCTTTAAAAAAAAGTTTTGGAAATTTTATTTTTTAAATGAATGGATCTAAAAGAGAAAGGCTTGAAGTTAATTAGTGTAGAATATCAATTTAATAACACGAAAAGAAATTCATACGCAATGATTTAGAAATAATTTTCTTAAAAACGCATCAGTTTTAACACTATTTTAAAAAATTCGAAAAAATTAGAAAATATCGTTATTTTACAAAAGAAATTATACCATATCGTGGCGAATTAAATGATCTTTCCGATTCTGTAATTAATTTTTTTGTCTGATTTCTACACCGAAAATTGGATGACAATTTTAAAATGGTCGAAAACGTCGGATCACCGCTCGGCCGAAACGGAACGGAAGTTCTGCCAAGTAAACAACCGGAAGGAGTAAAACAATTAGGCGTTTTAAGGTTATTAATTAATATCTTTTCAACTAAATACAATAACGTAATATAAATAGGCAATACGGCTTCCCTGGAAAATTCCCGATCTTTTGGTACCTTCCGTGACTTTTTGAGTGGCGCTGTTCGTGAGAAGATAGACGCACATTTATAGATAGATAGATAGATAGATAGATACGTTTGTTTACCTTCGAATTTTAATAGTGTTGACTGGCTTTCATGGCCCGGCGTTGCACGGGCTTTCTCTAATTTTATAAATTTTCCGTTCTCTTCACAATATTGATTCATATGAGAAAAAATCATAAAATATGCAAAACATCATTGTTTTGTAAAAAAAAAAAGTTGTTTTTTTCCTATAAAATTCTTTAGAGAAATATAGTTTTTGGGATTTTATTTTTTTAATCATTGATTCTAAATGATCAATGACTTTTTTAAAAATCATGTCATTTAAATGCATCGATATTTATTCATTTTAGAAGAAATCATAAAATAGGCAAAGTATTATTATTTTGAAAAAAAAAACCGAATCGTGACAAAAAAATGATGTTTGGTATTTAATTTATTCAATCACTGATATTAAAAGAGCAAAGTATGAATCTTTTTAGTTCAGATGGTTTACTTATCATAGTTATAAGAAATCCTTATACGTAACGATTGAAAAATTTCGATTAATGATTTACAGAAAACAATTCTTTCAACAAAGAAAACGCTCTGATATAATATATTACGAAAAACCAAGCATGTTCATTTTTTTAACAATAATTATTTTCTTTTATATAAACGCAACGATATTGATTCATATGAGAAAAAATCATAAAATATGCAAAACAGCATTGTTTTGTAAAAAAAAAAAGTTGTTTTTTTTTCTATAAAATTCTTTAAAGAAAGATAGTTTTTTCCCGGAAACGAAACTGTAGCATTTTTAAAAATAGTTGCATGCTGAAAAAAGAACAGAAAGTATAAATTTTTCAAATTACAAAATTTCACTACTAAAATCAAATCCTCTAGATTTGAACCCAGAAAATAAGAATGAAAGATTTCGATTGAAAATTACATTTAAATGTATTGCAAAAAATTTATTGATTTTTGATATTTTAATAAAAAGCAATTAATAATAAAGAATATATAATATGAACGTAGCTTTTTTTTCCCCTAAGGCATTTATGCAAAAAAAAGTTTCGAAATTGGCAAATTCTTCGATTTTTTTATGAAATTATATGCCAAAAAAAAAAGAAATATACATTAGGCATTATTATAAAATAAACTATAAGTTTTATGAAAGAAAACAAAAATTTTGATTTTGATAAATATTTTAAATGGATCTCAGAAATGCATTGAATGCATTTTTTCATCTTAATCAGACATATATAATTATTTAATTTTGAAAATTATATACAGAAAAATTGACGAAAATTAAAGGAAAAATAACTGTTTCACTCGCATTTTTTTTATATGTCAAAAAAAGAAATATACATTAGGCATTATTTTAAAGTAAACTATAAGTTTTATGAAAGAGAACAAAAATTTCGATACTGATAAATATTTTAAATGAATCTCAGAAATGCATTGAATGCATTTTATCATCTTAATCTGACATATATAGTTATTTAATTTTGAAAATTGTATAAAGAAAAATTGACGAAAAAGTAACTTTTTCACTCGCTTTTTTTTTACTCGCCAAAGTTACTGATTTCCTCCTGTTTAAGGCAGAATTTTTTTTGTGTAACCCTTGAGTTAGATGCGTTCGAAGGCGAAACAGGTCAAAAGTCTTTGGCGCAAAGCTAATTTTCGTCGCCAATGTTTGGCTAAATGTAAAATCGCGTATTTTAAATTATTTTAAAAATCATTACCTTCATTTTAAGGGCATAATTTTTACGTTAATGCTCTCAAACATCACAAACTATTTGCAAAAATAACGTACTTTGAAATAAAAAATGTACAAATTACTACTCTTTAATTTATTTCTCAGAAAAACATCAGTTAAGAAAAATCACAAAATGTTTTTAAAAATCCGTAATTTTGAAGCATTTTTTTCAATCTTCGTATATTTTACGGATAATATTATTTTACACACGGAAAAAAGGTTTTGTGAGATTACCTTCATAAATGACGAAGTTATTCAATGTGAAGTAAAAAAGTAGACTACTTTTTAAAAATTCTTTAAAATAAAAGTTTTGGGGATTTTATTTTTTAAATGAATGGATCTAAAAGAGAAAGGCTTGAAGTTAATTAGTGTAGAATATCGATTTAATAACACGAAAAGTAATTCATACGCAACGATTTAGATATAATTTTCATAAAAACGCATTAGTTTTAACACTATTTTAAAAAATTCGAAAAAAATAGAAAATATCGTTATTTTACAAAAAAAATTATGCCGTATCGTGGCGAAATAAATGATCTTTCCGATTCTGTAATTATTTTTTGTCTGATTTCCACACCGAAAATTGGATGACAATTTTAAGATGGTCGAAAACGTCGGATCACCGCTCGGCCGAAACGGAAGGGAAGTTCCGCCAAGTAAACAACCGGTAGGAGTTAAAACAATTAGGCGTTTTAAGGTTTTTAATTAATATCTTTTCAACTAATTACAATATCGGAATATAAATGGGCAATACGGCTTCCCCGGAAAATTCCCGATCTTTTGGTACCTTCCGCGACTTTCTGCGTGTGCGGTTCGTGAGAAGATAGACGCTCATAGATAGATAGATAGATAGATAGATAGATAGATAGATAGATAGATAGATAGATAGATAGATAGATAGATTAGATAGATAGATACGTTTGTTTACCTTCGAATTTTAATAGTGTAAGATTTGAACATTATATCAACTGCGAAATTTTAGAGTGTGAAAATGGTGGGAAAAAATAATGTGTTTAACTTTGTGTTAACTTTTCTTTTGGCAAAACAAGAATGAATGTTTTAATCAACACGATTTAGATTTTTTCAGAAATTATAGCTAATTTTTAAAAAAATGACAGCATTAATTTTAGATTTGTTTATAGATTATAGCCAATAAAAATATGATTCATATGATTAATAGTATTTGGTTAATTTCAGAACCTAAAATAAGAATAAGTAGTAAAAAAAAAAAATGATTTTTTTAAAAGGGATTTTTTTAAGAAGGTATTTTTTTTTAAAAAAAATCATTTTATTGGTTAATTTTTTATTGTAAAATATCATATATAGCATACCCCATTCAATTCTGTCATATATCACTACTTAGAAATATCAGCAACATTTTGAATTTATTATCAAAAAAAAAACATACTTTCATTTAATTTTTTAATATGTATATATTCATAAGAAAATAATATGCTTTTTAAAATTTTTAAGAGGACACTTTCTTTCTAAGCTCCATGATAATTAAATTTATATTATTTGAAGATTCCTACATTTCTCTTTGCATATTCTAAAAAAAAAAAAATCTTAATGTTCATCTTTAAATTTGACACTTTTTTTTTTACTGAATTCTGTGTGTGTGTGTTATTACATAGTTTCTTGATGCAATTATTTATTCTAATATCTTGAAGACAAAAGTTTAAAACTCGTTTATATATCAAGTCATTAAATACTTTTTTCTACTAAACATAATTTTAATACAAAAATTTATTAACAAACTTAGTACAAAGTGTTTTAAATACTTTAATTTTATTTATTTACTTTACTGTTGCTTTTTTACTAGTAGACACAAAATACTATGTTTAATTGTTTTTAAACTCTAAATCGTCTGTGTTTTTTACGTATACTTTAAAATATGACTTTTAAAAAATTTTATAATTTCGTTTCACTCTTAATAGTGGTCGCGGTAGCCTAGTGATTATGGTCACGAACTCGATGCCGGAATGTAGCAGGTTCGAGTCCTGGTGCCACAGAAGACCCACCGTGTAGAGAAGGCCGATATACATTAAATCTGTAGAGGCTCAATGTTTTCCCGTTGTTGTGGTGTGGTAAAGAGGGTAACCAACTCATGTGTCGTCCTTGTTTCTTGACCGAGGCTCAAAATTACGAAATCTTTCGCTACAAACCCTTTTGTTGCTTTAATGTAATCCTTTCACTGTTTTGACTTTTCATACATTTTAATGAGATTTTTTTTTAAAAAAAAATCCTGTATAGAAATGAATAAGTATTTCTAAAACCACAAAGGAAAATTTATTGAAGTATTCTCTTCGCAATTATACTTGAAAAATTTTATTACAAAAATTCAGTCACAATGATGAAAACTCTTTAAAAAATATAGCTTTTGTAAGAAACAAAAAAAAATCCAGTACATATTTTTTTTTAAAATTCTTGTATGATCTGGAAGTCAAACTAGATGTGTGTAGGCAAAAGTTCATCCAGTACCTATGCAATAATTTTTCTATGAATGATACATTTTATATGAAACATATAGCGGTTAGTGGCGCTGATTGCTGTGCTGTTGGGCCTGAGTTCGAATCCCAGAGAAGGCATAGATATTTGCCATTGAAGAGTGCCTTCGTGTGGCATAGGGGTACTCTAAATAGCCGTCGAGCCGCAAGTCTTCTCGTGAGGTCGATGGAAGGAGAAGAGAGGTTGGAAGCCCCTGATTAACCATAGAGTGTTCTCCCTTAAAATTGGAGTGGAATAGAGCTAAATCGCTCTGTCAGCTGTATGGTGCTCAAAGCTGCGGATAACGACAAGCGTAAATCTAGCACCTTGTCATCGATGAATTTCGTTGGCCATGGCTTGATATTACTATTGGTTACTGTCGATCAGGTGCATAAGTAACAACAACAAAATTTTTCACCAGGCAACAGATTTTTATACACGGGAATGTGTACTGCAGAGATGTCAAGAATTGCAGTTTTCTAATGTATAAAAGAAAGAAAATGTGAAAGTGACTGATTTTAAAGAGTTAAAAAACTGAACTTTTAAAAATGAATAGATTTTCTTGAATAAATTGATTAAATCAATATTTAAATTCAGCATTAAAAATATGTTTAAAACAAACACGTTTCTGTTCTTCCCGATCTGGGATTTTATTCTTTAAAAATTTCTCAATGTATTTGACTGCATGTAAAACATGAATTCGTTTGCAGTAATTTACTTAATAATTATTTATAACTAGCTGACCCGACAGACTTCGTCCTGTCAAAAAGATTTGTAATGTGGCAGTTTTTGTGCCTACGTATTTTAAAAAATTCTCCTGAACAGAACCGTCACCCTGGTGATAGGGCATTGTGATTAAAAAATAATTAAATAAAACATATATAAGGATTTAAAAGTAAGTAATCGCTTTATTGTTAATCATGTGAATCATAATTATTATTATTATCATTGTAGTGCTTTGTGATATACGATGTTTTTTGTTTGATTACCTGGCGCATAGACAAACAAATCTGATGGTTTTCCAACACGGGAACAGGCAACATACAATTGACCATGTGAGAAACATGGGTTTTCTAGATTAATACCACAAACACTTAATGATTGCCCCTGGGACTTGTTTATAGTCATAGCAAAAGCAAGCCGCACTGGAAACTGTAGTCGTTTAAACTCAAATGGCACATCAGTCGGAATCATTGGGATGGCGCGGTATGAGAACATCTTCTCTTTTATACTTTCCTTTGAGTATAGTTGCTTCTATCACATTGTTTAGTAATTTTTTTATCGCTAACCGTGTACCGTTGCAAAGACGCGGTTGGTTGATATTTCGCAACATTATAACCACCGATCCAACCTTTAATTGAAGATTGTGAGGTGGCAATCCTGGCAAATCCAGCGAGTTTAAAAATTCCGGTGGATAGTTTTTTTTTTTTTTTTTTTGACTACATCATCTTGATTAGTAGCAGAATCAACTGATTTATATATCCTCGATTCGCCTGTAATTTGTTCTTGAATTTTGAAATTTAATTCATTTACATCTATGTTTTTTGCAGCCAGTATAGCTCGTTCGATCAACCAATCATGGTTTCTGTAATTTTGAGAAACATCTGGAAACACCTTCTGAATAAGTTCATCTTTTGATCGAGTTAACTGACAAAAACTTTGAGGAAAGTTAATGCAGCCAGTCAACATGTCTATAGGAAATTTGCCATTACCAATGTCAATGAGTTGTTTAGAGAATATGTTTCCAGATTGGTCATTTTGCAACTCGACATGCATATTCTTGCTTAAATGAAGTACTTTGACATGTTTCCACAAATTGGAGGACTTTAGACATGCATTGAGTTCACCAGCTGGTGTTGATCGTGGAATCACTGGCAATGTTTGACGAAAATCTCCTGCTAATAAAATCATTGCACCACCAAATCGGTTATTATTGCTCCGTAGATCTTTTAAGGTTCTGTCTAAAGCCTCCAAAGATTTTTTATGTGCCATCGTGCATTCATCCCAAACAATCAATTTACATTGCTGCAAAACCTTTGCCATTGCAGAGTTCTTCGAAACGTTGCAGGTTGGAGTTTCATTGCTTTGCATATTTAATGGCAATTTTAGTGCTGAATGGGCTGTTCGACCACCTTCAAGCAAAGTTGCTGCGATTCCCGACGAAGCGAGTGCAAGTGCAATTTTATTTTGTGAGCGAATTGTTGCTAATATTAATGAAATCAAAAAAGTTTTTCCTGTACCACCAGGTGCATCTAAGAAGTAAATCCCTCCAGTTTCATCATTTGTTACTTTCATAAGAGTTTCAAATACATACTTCTGTTGTTCATTTAACAGTGGAAGATTTGTTTGAATTAATTCTTTCAAAGTGTTGAGATCATACAGTCTTTCTCGGTGCAACTCTTGGTTAAAAGCGTCATGCATTGGACGATTGGGCGCGGTCAGGCCTAATTGAATTAATAGTTTGTTTGACATTATCAAGCACATGTCCTCAATTGAAATCAATGCTTCATTGTAAATTTCTTCTCTTATTTGTATATTTGGATTTCCCATTCTATTCCGTATTTGATACAAAATATCATCACACATATAATCTTTGTACTTGATCCACAAATCAATTGGGTTTGATGGGAAGCATGTAGATATGATTATAGAAAACAATGTTCGTATTTGATGAGCGTGTGATGATATTACAGCATCATTGAGAGTTTGATCCCAATGAGCGTCATTTTCAAGCAATTGCAAACGTTGACAGGCTTCTCTGTAGGATCCACACAATTCACCATCAACAGTTCGTAACTGTTGGAATGATGTGTTGGGCCACGTACATTGACTAATAGCAGTCGTAAATAAAAACATTCATCATTGCTTGGATGTACTGAATAAATCCGGCCAATCGCATCGGTGGAATATACATCTGTATATCCTGGAACTGGTTTTCCTTGTTTCCGTCGTATAAATCTCCTTGAGGATTGATTCCAGGTATAATATTTTGGCATTTCAGAATATAGCAATGTTTGTGCGAAATCATCGTTTTGGCATGTCTCAAAAAAACTGGTTAATGTAGTAGATGGTGGCTGAGCAGCTCTTTGTACTGCGTTCTGTGCTGTAAAATACACTCTTTGTCCATTTTCTAAATGCACAGCTAAGTGAACAACAGAAGGGTGTCTCTCATGAATAGGAAAAGAAAATATTCGCCAAACTGCTTCATTACTACTGACATAGCGGCCCATTTGGTATTGGGTAACTTCATCATCGGAATTCTCTGCACCAATTCCAATCACAGCCATATCACTCCCTTTGGTTACATATTTGCAAATGTATTTAATAGATTTCACTGAATGGCAAGATTCAACGTTGATGTGTGCTTTGAATGTCTTTGATAAAATGGGTGAATATGGAACAATCCAACGATTATCTATTTCAATATCTTTTTGATTTAATTTGACAATTGTTGATTTTCCATTGTCTGCTGTCGATCTGCGACGATACAATGGATAACCGTCATTACCAGTAATTGTTTCCGATATTAATGTCCGTGGATATTGTTTTGAACATTTGCCATCCATCATACACGGTGAATTTTGATTAAGAGTTCCACAGGGACCATGTATCATGTTTTTGATAACTACCTCATGCAATCCAGGATCTACTTGTACATTAGGGATTTCAGCTGATATCACTGCATCAACTTCATTTGGCCTTATCTTTTCAATCAACCAAATCAAAATGTGTGCATGTGGCAATCCTCGTTTCTGCCTCTCCACAGAATACATCCAGCAGCGTGTCTCACCAAACACATAATGTTTTACGATGAAATCCATTAAAGATTTCAACTTTTGTCTAAAGACTCTGGCTGTAATATCATGACGATCAATGGGTGATTGCCCAGGGAATAACTCCTGCTTGATTTCTATCCATTGCGGATTGCATGTAAATGTGATGAACAAATCTGCTGTACCATAATGACGAACATACGACATGGCATCTTGAGCATATTCGTGCATATGCCGAGGGCTTCCGATGTATGTTGCTGGAAGAATAGTCATCCGACCGACATTCTGTGCATTTCCATCAGTATTAATCGCATCTCGAAGGTGAATATACTCTTCAGATCGAAGTTTGGTTTGATTCAACCTGATGAATGTTAATCTCTCCGTTTCAATTTTAACATACATGTCAACAACATATTTGTGATATAATCGCCGACATTTTAATATGTGATTATCTTCATTTTCCCGAATCATTAGGCGGTATGAATAATAGTTCATTGAACTGACTTCTTTGTTGGTTTCAGAACCTGTAAATAGATTTTGTTTTAATAACATTCAAATATAAAATTAAAATACATAATATAGTGACTGAGATATTATCGCCATAGCTAAACTAATATTTTAGTTACCTGTAATGGGATTTATCATTTTTATTGAGAAATCGTAGCCATCTTCACCTTGCCAAAATATAATGGGATATTGCAGTGCATCATATGAGCGGTGTGTTTCCTTTATACGTTGTAATTGATCATTCCGACGATGTAAAACAATATCACGGGATTCCAAGTTTTCTCCAACTACAACGATAGCAACTTCATCAATAGTTGGTACATTAAAACGTCTTGTATGTTGACCTGCAGGTGTTTTATCAGCTCTGATTACAATTTTGTGATTATCGGATGGCATCAGATCCAGTGCAGTTTTAAACAATATAATCAATTGATTGTGTTGATAAAATAAAGTTTGTAATTGTTCTACAATAGACCTCTTTACTAAATTGTTATGTGCACAACGCAGATCAATTTCTTGTGGTGAATTGCCCATAAAATAAATTTGCAGGAATTTGTTGTCGCTATCTGACACTGGTAACAGTGAACCTGCTCTGTGATGTATTTGCCCTTGTATCTGTAAATTAAAAAAAAATATTATGGTGGGGTATAAATTAATGGATTGTCAGTGATCAAACTTGAGTAATATTTGATCTTAAAAAGTATATATTAATTTTAACTAATATCTATCAAATATAAAATATAATAAAAGTGTCACTGAAACTGAATCACCATATAATATGATGACTAAGTGATATATTTCGTAATGATTAAGAAATTGAAGATTAGTGACACATCTTAACTTTGGTGACAGAAAATTTTGTTCGCTAAAATAATTATGAGTAACTGCTATAATACATACCTTGAAAGTTGGCATAAAATTTTCCCGAACTACATTTGTTGCCCCAAATGAAGTCATTTGAAAGCAATTGTTATATTGTTGGATATGTGTCAAAAAGTGTATAGAATCTGTTCCTATTCCTGAAACCAATGAGTACAATGGTTCTGGAGGTGGATCCAATGGTATCAATTTCACTTTACCATTTGCGCAACACAGTCCATTGGCTTCGTTTTTGTATTTTAATGCCTTACAGTGTGAGCAAACCGAGTTCATAGAACCAATAACAACACATTGGTAGTTACTGTAGTCAATTGACACATCGTAACTGAAAGCAGCTCGATTCAAACTTGCGCGATTATTAGTTGAATGTCGCGCTCGCGCTTCACGCGTTTGTGATATCCGAATTCTTTCACGTTCATTTCCATCGTCACGTTCTTGTGCAGTACGATTAAATCGGTAATTAGCTTGGTTTGTAGCATTTCTGGTTCTTCTACCTAAATTGCTTCGTCTTATAGGAGGCATATCAAATATAAATTATTTTTTCACTAAACACGAACTAAACAAACACTAACTAACTAAACACTCTGCACAAAACACGATATACGAATTTGTTTCGTGTATCAGTTGACAAAAGCAAACTCAGTAGATTAGGTAACAGACAAATTTTTTTTTTTAATTTAATATGACTTGAAGTCAAATCCTTTAAGCCGTACGAATTGTTTTATTTATTTAAAATTTGGATATTAAAAATAATAAAACACTGTTGGTAACGCGATTTTTGTTTGACTGATGTAATGACGTGGAAACTGATGCATTTTATCTCGCGTGCCGAAACTAATACAAAAGAAACGCGAATTTCGGAACGCGACATTAAACTCCTCCAACTATGTATTCTGTGCTCCAACGCACACACGCACATTGTTTTGATAGATATGATCTTTGACGTTAGGAACACACCTACATTGCTTAGACAACAGTGAGTGCTTGTAATTTAATATGAACTTTATACCATAGCAATAAAGCTCAAATTGACTACGTTTTAGTTACAAAACGTTTGTATGGGAAAAAGAAAAGGGCTATTTTTAGGGTTTTTCCAGCAATTATTATAATTTTTCTCGCCGTAAAAACCATCCTTGAACTTCAACGAACATTTAAAAAAAAATTTGGCCAAATTGGTCCAGGCGTTGTTGAGTTATGCGCTTACCAACACATTTTGCGATTCATTTTTAAAAGCTTTTATTTAACTTACAATGTATGTATGTATGTATGTATGTATGTATGTATGTATGTATGTATGTATGTATGTATGTATGTATGTATGTATGTATGTATGTATGTATGTATGTATGTATGTATGTATGTAATTTGTTCGGGTGGAATCTTGCAACTCAATTTTGAAGCTGATATCTTCCTCCCATTGAGCTGAAATTTTGTATACACGTTTAGTTTGGATGACAATGCATGTTTTGACCATTTATATTCCGATATTGCAATTAATTAAAAAGATATTAATTAAAAACGTTTAACTAGTTTTGGGCGCCAACTTGGATATATCTGCATTGTTGTAATAATTTTATTGTTACAACAATGACAAAAGTTGGCGTCGAAAATCGGTTTTCAGCCAAACTGGAATTTCATAACGTTGCGCTATTGACAGTATTAATTAACTTTGTCTAAAAAATAATTACATTTCTACAACGTATGCAATTTTTTTACAAATTTCTATCTATTTCCTTGGATTTAAATTCAAAACAAAAAAGTAGAGCTATTTTTCAAGTAGATTGGTACATTGTATACCTTTCTCAACGCTGCCAAGTTAAACTGAGATGGAGTATTGAAGAAATTCTTTAAATAATTTATCTAACTTTAATCTATGAAACTCAGACAAAAAATAATTACAGAATCGGAAAGATGATTTTTTTTAATGTATCTTACCCATCAAAAAGGAATCTGCTAGGAAAACAATAAGAGAAAAATATTATCTAGAAATGCAATATATTTTCGATTAAAAAAATTTTTACAATAAAATGAAGTAATTTTTTAAAGAAATTTTCTAATTTTAAGCCTACGAGTAATTTAAATATACCTCATTTTATCACCAGTAATCTAAACACACACTTACGACATGTGTCCTTAAATTTAATTACAAATAGAATCTATTATTTTTATTTGAATTTAATTATTGATTTTTTCAAAATCAAGTTTCTAAAGATGATCTGAGCAATTAAAAAAAAATAGATTCTTACGTAAAAGATATTCAATGTCCAGCAAAAAATTATCATTATTTGATAAAGCTTTCTTTTTTTATTACAAAATGCGTTTTTAGTCTTAAGCATTTTATTGATTAATACAAATATTTAAATGCCTTTTGAAGTTTTTAATAAACAATTAAAATTTTCTTCTAATATGTTAGAGAAATACATCCCTTATCTTCAAAATATTTCAAATAAATAATATATTCTTTAAGTTTTTCAAAAATAGTCAAAATTTTAGTTAAACATTTAATAACTTTGACATTTATGAAGATAATCTTACTAAACCTTTTTTTTTCGTGTGTAGTACAATGTTAGCCAAAATCTGCATGAAGATTGAAAAAATTGCTTAAAAATTACGGATTTAAAAAAATTGTGTTTTTAGTCTAATACCATTTTGCGAGAATTCATTCAGCTAAACCAGGGATGGCGAACCAGTGTTCAATGAGTTGAACAGGTTGAGAAACCTGTCCAGCGATAACTAAAAAGTAAAAAATAAATTAAATGCAAAAAAAACTTTTTTAAGAACAAGCTTTTATTTAAACGCGCTAAAAAGAATAAAATAAACTTTTCCTTTAAAACTTTTTTTACTATCAACTTATAACGTCAATACACAATTTATATGATATAAAAGCTTGTCGCGAGATTTACCTGTGTAGATAAACAAGTAAAATAAATAACTTGACCTGATTGATTTTGGTTTTTAAAAATTCAAACTAAGTAAATATGAGTACTTAAATATTGCGACAAGCTTTTATATCGTATAAATTGTGTAATGACGTTATAAGTTGATAGTAAAAAAAGTTTTAAAGGAAAAGTTTATTTTATTCTTTTTAGCGCGTTTAAATAAAAGCTTGTTCTTAAAAAAGTTTTTTTTGCATTTAATTTATTATATTATAGATGATGACTTCTGTACAATATGATGGGCATTAATTCATAACACATAAATGTATCATTTGGTTTGAAGCTATAGCTTAATGTAGTATATTCACTATGAAAGTTATTCTCAAAATTTTCTTTGAATTATTGATTTCTGCATGAATAGCCAATTAACTGAAGATCATATTACCGTAAAAGAGAGTCAAGGGAATGTGTCATAATCACACAAAAATATAAATTTTAATTTGGATAATCGATTGATCTAAAGCGCGCGCAATTCTGAACTGTTGTACCAGTTAGTTTAACTTTATAAACTGGCCGTTTATAAATTTAAGTAGACACATGTTGCGAAATTATAATAATTTGAAGGGGGAAAGGCGGTCTCTCTCTTTTTTAATCGTTATATTTAATCAACCCTTTTTATTGCTAATGGTTACCTTTTAACTATTAAATTTAAGAAATATTAAATAATTTTTCATGGTACTTAGAGAACAGAGGGAAGTATTCAATTATAATTAATATTTCATTTCAGCAAATCTATTTATTTTAGCATTATTTAACATCAAAATATAAATAAATATTAAAATGTATCATACTTTGTAAAAAATAATGTAAACATTTAATATTCCTAGCTTTTTAATACTTTGATTTCAAAACAATATTAGTTTTTTGAAGATAAGATTTAGAGATGGGTTCTATTTGTTCCCCACCCGCAGTGATGCTCGAGGCTCATTCCCCTTTTCTTTTTGTTCAGAACTAAGGATAACGATTCTCCTGGACTTTCACATTCGATAGGAGTCACAATACGTTCCTAGAGACCCCTCTTTTGTCAGGAATAGGGGAGTGGTTCGAATACCTAAAAGCTACCCTTCGAGTTATACTACAAATATCTTTTTCCTTTTTTTTTTTTTTTTTTTTTTTTTGCTGTGATTCTTGTCTTAAACTGAGGATCTTAAGTTTAGATTTCCTTTTTTAAACTAATAGTTTCATTCTAAAAAATCCGCAGTTATAATTAAATTTTAATAAGAAATATAATGATTTTCGTTCAGTGATTAATCATATAAAAATACTAGCAATTACTCACCCGTTGAATTCGTTTCACTTGTTATAAAATAAGTTCCTGAACCTGACGATTGAATATATATTTATCTCTATATTTATTACAACTGAAGCGAAATCTTACAATTGTCACACCAATTCGAAAAAGTTTATGAAGTTTGTATTCCTTTATATATATATATATATATATATATAACTTACTTAGAAAAAGTCACAACATTTTAAATTTTACTATCAGCGGGAAAAAAAATTCAAATGGACCCATTCAAATAATTAATATTCCCATTCTTATGAAAAAATAAGAAAATTTTTTAGGGTTAAAAGAAAGCCAACTCTTGAAAATTCAAGTGTTGATTAACACATCTAATTTTAAAAAATTTAGCCGATAAATAAACTCATAAAAACTACTTATCTGACCACGTACATATTTTTTTCAAAAAATGAATGCTGTTTTAAAATTAAAGCATTAACAAGTAATACAAAAAATCTTTTTAAGTCTATTCCTACATTGACTGTCTAAAACCGGTAATTATTTTGATTTAACTAATTAACTGGTAGATAATGAATTAATATTTTTAAAAAAACTGTGTTAACATCAAGTTTCATCCTCTACAAGTTTTAAAAAAAATTATTTGAACTTGATAGGATGAATAGAAAGTACTTTATTAAAGATTGAAAATTTGAACAAGATAATATATATAGAGAGTGAGCTAATATTAGGAATTGAAAAAAAAATAAGGAATAATGTGCATATTATTTTTATATGGTATGATTCATTTTTAATTTTGAAATATACTCTGATGTTAAAAACACCTAAAATAACTAATGTGTTCAGGTTTTTTAGTAATCGAATTTAATTAGAGCGTTGTGCACTAAAGGTAAAAAATATGCATGTTTTATTGATAAGCTATAGATACATATTCAATGACTTTTGGCAGAAAATTGTCCATATTCAATGCATCGCTAAAAATTATTCAACATTTCTTAAACCTTAAAATGAAAATTTAAATAATAGCAGTCTCTGTTTTATTAATTAAAAAAACAAAAAAAATGAAAATTACAGTCATTTTAAAATTAATTTAACATTGAAATTTAATAACATGGGTTTTTTTGGCAGCAGACTTCAAATTTATATGCAGTCACACCTCAGCTAGAACGTATAATTTGAATTCTATTCACTACCATACATCATTCGAAAAATTTGAGATCCCGTTTCTTAAAAAAGTCGCGCTTGCAGAATTTCACAAAGTGGATTCTTGGTAAAACCAGGATTCGAACCCATGATTAATCTTCTAGACTGCAATCCATTAAAAAAGATAAAAATTGTAGAAATACGAAGTAAAAATAGACGTGAAAACTAAATACTACTTAGAATTTTCTTTTAGAATATAAATTTTTATAAGTACTGGGGAAATCTGTCACGAACTGATAAAAGAAAGTAGAAAATAAAAACGACAGATTTTAAAGAATATAAAAAAAACTAAACTTTATTTAAAAAAATATTTCTTTCGATGGAAAATAAATTGACTGATTTGAGCATACCATATTGTATCAAAATTTTTAAAATTTCATATGAATTTTAGTAAACTTACCAATAATTTATTTTACATAATTATTCCCCTTAACAAATGGTTAGAAATTTGTATTGTTTTTATGATAGCAATTATAAATCAAATAATAAAGGGAATGTTTTCAGTATCAGAATGTTTACTTAATTAAACCAATCCTTAAATTAACTTAATAAATTTATTAGTATTAAATTCTAAAACGATGTAAGCAAAATATAAATTTTACCTCCAAGATGTATACACAATATATGTAGAGAGAGTGAGACCTTATCGCTCCCTGTAACGTGCCATATTAAATAAGTATTAATTATATATAATTCAACCTTGCATTTATTTTAGCTAAATAGTTTTGTACAAGGAAAATTTTAGATACTTCCATTCTTTAACGATATAATTACTTAATGTTTTATATAAAAATGACACCTTTAAATTGAGGAAAGTTTATTTCACCGAAACGGGACGACTATTTAAGGACTGAAGAGTAATAATATCCAGAATAGCAAAATAAATACGTTTCTTTTGTCAGTAAAATTTTTAAAAAATAAACGATATGCAATGATAAAAGAAGGATTTTTTCAACAACATAATATTTGAAAGAAACATATTTACTATTAAATGTGATATAGGTGCTGGTAGAGACGTTCTCTTTCTCATTTTTTCGTTTTCCCTCTAGTTATTACTTTCACTCTTTTGCTGAAAAATGTATTTAAATATCACAAATTTTTTTAACCTAGTTCGTTTTAAACTCATCTTCAGGAGTGAAAAAATACAGGCTTAGAGGAAGAGAGCTAGAAAAAGAGAACAGAGTCACGTTAAAACTTTTAAGTATCTTTTGAAATTGTTTAACTAATTAAGAAATACCTCTTTGTCGGATTTAGGTATTAAATAAGTGGAATTAATTTATTGAATTAGAATTTCGCGTTGTATTGCAAAAGATGTGCGAAATAATTTAGAGCTCACATCAATAGACCGCGGCGAATGTTATGATTATTAATAAATTGAATGACAAAAAATGAAAGCGATTTATTATTTTCAAGACACATTAAGTACATTTTTATAAAGATATTCATGTTCTTTATGATCTCGGAATTTTGTTCATTAAAATTTTTCAATATGATTGATTGCATAATATAAAACACTGAATTTGTTTGTAATAGTTTGCATAATAAAGTCTTGTATTGATAACTCAAATCAAAGGCGCAATAGCCCATGAGAGCCAAGACCTATGGTGCCGTATTAGTTTTTTCTGGTCTTGGGCACTGAGGTGCATGAGTAGATGTTCCGTTCAGTGGTTAGTCTGACGCAAAAACCCAGTGTTAAATTCCCGTGCAAGCTTTGGTACTCATTTATCGACCCACTGAAGGGATGAAAGTCGGGTTTACCTTGCCAGCCCAGGGTTTGAGCCCGGACCTGTGTCGCTGAAACGTGATGCACTGCCACTCGGCCACTGGGCTACGATTATATTGATAACTCTTGTTTAATATGCTCTGTATTAATTTATAAAACAGAAATGTACAAATAGAAGCCTTAGTTTACCATATCAATTATTCAATAGAAGCGATTTTCAAAATTTTATTCCTTGAATTATCGTTTTTGCATGCATTATCTATTTTCTAAAGATATTACCTCAAGAAACTAAAAAAAAAAATAGTGTGACTGGCTCAAAAATCACTTTCAAATATGAATTTTTATTTATATAAGCGATAGATCTCGTAATTCTGACCTGTAGTTTAGTAACAAAGATGATACCAGAGCTCGTATATATATACGAGTATATTTCACATATTTGATAATGAACTATCTTCGATGAAATCAAAACTGGCACGATTGGAAGCCCGCTGTTTGCGATCACATCACTAGACTTCCATAACCCAAATATCAATTCTAGTGCAAACATAAAAATTAAAATAAAAAGCATTGCATATTTCTATTTTTAGTGGAAAAAAAATACGAAATAAATTTTTTTGTAAAAAAGTCATGCAATTAAAAATCTAATATAATTTCGTAATTTTCATATCAACCCATTTATTCAATAGAAATCGATTCCTTTTTGTAATACTTAAATTATCTAATGAAAAATTAGTCATTTTCATTTTTTCAACTTTCTTTAGATAAAAAAAACTGCATTTCATGATAAGTTTCTGTGTTATATAATCGTAGATATAAAAATCTGTATTATGAGGAATAATTCTACTTAATTAGCAGATTTTCTATTTTATATTAAAATATTTTATACAGCTTTTATTTTTAGTCGATATTATATTCTGATTATTAGGTGCGTCGAGGCTCAAATCTTGATTTGATCAAAGGTTTATCATGTGAAATTCAGCAAGTATAAATTATTACATGAAACAAAAACAAAGAAAGAGGAATTC
Organism: Trichonephila clavata; assembly: GCA_019973975.1. Lineage (NCBI taxonomy): Eukaryota > Metazoa > Arthropoda > Arachnida > Araneae > Nephilidae > Trichonephila > Trichonephila clavata. The sequence continues at coordinate 26,301 of BMAO01009336.1, forward strand.
AACTGTCATAAACTTTTTCTGAATAGGTGAAAAATATACTATTTAATTTTAACTGTAATAAATTTAGCAAATTTTAATTTCTTACAAATTAAGAGAAATACATGATTGTTTCAGAGTTAATTATAGTCTCTTTTATTAGTTTTACTAATTTTTGTACGTATCCATAAAACTTAACGCTATTTTAGTTCCTTGATATTATATGACAGAATCGAATGTGATGTGTTTTGATATTGTTTTTACTTATTCACGTTTTAAGTTCTGAAACTAACAAAATGCTATTCATCATTTTTTTAAACGCTATGATTTACCAACAAATCTAAATCTAATGCTAACAGTTTTTAAATATTGTCTATGGCCAAGGAACAAATCTTAATCCGACGTTGATTAAAACATCCATTTTTGTTTGAAAGGAGAAAAGTGATTTGGTAAACATTATTTTTTGAACATTTTCACTTTGTAAATTTCTGTTGATATAATATATCTTGTCTTTAACAATAATAAATAAATTTTAAATTATATTCCAAGTTTCTGACATGGATATAATGTTTATTATCTTCTTTTAGAAAACTGTGGATTGAGGAACACATTTATTTTAATATCTTCCGTTGTATATACGCCAATTCTATTTCAAATTTTACATCGATATTCGAAATATGTTAATTTCAATTTTGGAAGTAGGTTTAGTTATTGAAATATCGTTAAATCTTACAGGACACATAGAGCGATAGCATTAAAATCGATTTATTTCTCATCTAAGGCCTCTGAAAGGAAAATATGCAGCCTCATAAGCGAATCATTTTACAGTCGAAATACTCCCTCCGGGGAACGAACTTCGGCTTGAACCTCTTACCCCCATGAGAGAAAGCGACAAAGAAACACTCCAGCTAAAACTGTTGTTCCTACCTCCTTCTCATGTGTGATGGATCTACATTTTCTGTTTCCTTTCAGAAACACAGAAAGAGAAAAAGCACAGCTCATTGAGCTGGTGCATCGTTATCTCCTGAGTTAGAAAGAGGGGGGTCTTTTTGTATAACTAGTATAGCCGGCAAGTTTTCCAGTGTTTCAACAATATGATGGACATACTACC
>BMAO01009337.1:0-20447 GCA_019973975.1 Trichonephila clavata
ATCCCGTTTGATTATTTTCAAAAAAATCACATTTCGAGTAAAACGCGTTTTAAAGTGACATCTTGCTTAAAGTAATGCATCTATTTTTACTAAAACACTTGTAGTTTTGTTCTATTGAACGAAAAATGATAACCTTGGTATTTTTATAAAGCTAATAAGATTGTCCAAAAAATAAAATCATTAAATAATTTGTCAATTTTTGGCAAAATTTACATTTTTAGGGTAGTCGGATACCTTAAGATCTGTACTACATTTTTAACAAAATACAGAGAATTTACAGGTAATAAAGTAGCTGTAATATAAAATTATACATTACTCGTCATTAGGTTTGGAAATTTTCATCAATTAAAAATTTTAAAACATGCAAGAATAGGTTTTAAGACATAGAAATCGAAAATTTTATTTATCATGTATCCGTGTTTCAAATATTTTTAATGTAATTTAAAGCTCTTTAAAATAGTAGTTTCTTTAAATACGTAAATATATGAAAATACACTTATTTCTCTAATTTTATGGATTGAAAAATGATATGATGACGTTTCTGAATTCATCATTAACAAACTAGATGCTCTACTGTACTTTAAGAAATGAATTTTATTTTTTTTTCTCACTATTAAACAATCAATTTACTATACACAAATCATTTACTTCAAAAATATTTTTCTTATTAAATTCTTTCTAGAATTTTGCACAAGATTATAACAGAAGAGATTATTGCTAAAATCTTTAAATGAAAAATAATTCCATTGTAAGAAGAAAAATGTCGAGTATAAGCATGGTGTCTTAGAATTTCTCCTTTTTGAACCAATTGCATTGCAACTGAGTAAGATACAGTTTAAATTTAAATAAAAATCACAGTTTTCTGATAAACAGTAGAATGGTACGGTATTCAAGAAAATACCCAGTTTAAAAAGGAAGCCCGCAGTTATGAATTGGAACTAAAAAAATATATCTCTATCTTAAAAAAACATTATTTTCTAAAAAGTGTTTTAGCCAATTTTTTGGATTGATAATATCTTGAAAGTATTATCAGGTAAAGACATTTGTAAAAAAGAGTTATTAACTGAAATGCGTGCTAGTCTATGAAATAATGTTGCTATTGCTTTAAAGAAATCTTTAAAAAATCATGAAAACTAAAAAAAATATCTTCCGTCATTTCAAGTATTTCTAAAACTGAAATTCTAAAATTCTCTTCTCTCATTTTTACATAACGTTTTTATTATAGAGATTAGAGTTTTACCAATTTTGCATAAACTTGATGATTATTCAAAACCCCACTACCAACAAAAATACTGATATTCTTTTCCATGTTTACTCAGGAAAGACATTTCCGCGATTTAAACCATTTTTGTAAATCGATTGAAGTTATAAAAAAAAGTTTCTTTTAGTAGGTATTATAAGATAATTGAATTGAATCTCTCATATTTACAGTTTTATGATAAAAACAAAGCATTCTTTTCTTTCCTGATTATTTGACAAATATTACTTTTGAAACTTAATTAACAGGATCATTATTTAGCAAATGTACACCTGTTTGCTAAGTATTCAAGAACACACCAATAGAGATTTCGTTTCATTATTATCAGGCAAGTTTCTGAAAATCATTTATTTGTGTTTTTAGACACTAGTGCAAGTATGAATTTTTCCGTTATGAACAAGATTAAAGGAAATTTCAATAAAATTTTTAATGGATTAAAACACACACACAAACTATTTAACCTCTCTTATATATATATATATACATTTAAATTTTATCTGGATGAAAACTTTGAATTCCATGTGTTTTCTTCCAATATACACTCATGTCCATAAATTAAGGATAATGAAGTTCAGGCAAAGAAAGAGACAGAAGCAAAACAAATTTGACTTATTTGTAAAGTCTATTTATTAAACAAAAGGTAAAGAGCAAAAAAGATGCTATATGTTTGACATAATTAATAAAAATTGCGATTTTTACTCCCTGGAGCAAATTTCAAAAAAGAACCTATTTACAACAAAAAAACAGTATAACATAGTAAGTATGATGGTTAATACGGAGTATGTCTCCCGGACGATGCAATACAGCCTTACAACGCCTACGCATGCTGAGTATCAAATTATCAATCTGATCTTGGGAATATATATTACACCACTCATCAAGCATACCCTCCGAAGTTCCGGTAGACAGGTAGGAGGGGGTTGACGGGCTGCAATTCAGCGCCAAGCATATCCCACACATGCTCTATTGGATTCAAGTCCGTGAGTATGCTGGCCAATTATGCGGGTGATATCCTCCGATTGAAGGCATTCGTCTACAATGTTCGCACGGTGAGGACGGGCGTTGTCATCCATAAACAGAAATTTAGTACCATGCGCCCGAAACAAACGTACGTGTTGTTCAGAATGACATCCGATAGATGTGGCCTGTAATCGCTACACTTTGAGACTGTAGTACCGGTAGCTGAAGAGAGCTGACGAGATAGGTCTGATGCTGTGCTCCGTCTGTTTCTTTGGCAGTAACTTCCAAATACCGGTCCTCATTCGGCATTGTAACTCAGAGCCGACCTGTGCTGTAACATCTACTCACATTACCATCATCTTGGAATCGTTGCAAAGCCTGTAGATGACACTCTGGGCGATTTCAAGTTATTCGGATACTTCTAGCTGGGTACGTCCACATTCCAAACGTCGTCCGATAATTCTACCACGTAAAAAATCATCCAAATGCTTCCTTTGTGCATAACTATGCGGTTATTGCACTGAAAGGCTTTTAAAGCGCTTGTGAACAATTTTACTTCTTTGCCACATTCCTTATATACCCCTCTCTTACACTCTCGTTATTGTGACGTACTATCCGCGCCCTCTGGTGGTTTCCTGTAATTTGCATATTCTTCTTCAGATGTGTGTGATAATTCTACAGGTGAAATTTTTTGTTTTAGAGTTCAATTTCTGTGTGATTTCTGATTTTTAGGTTTCCTGGATAAATTTAAATTTACTAATTTTAAGGTTTTGCATTTATTTTCATCATAACTTTATTTGACTGCACTCTTCAAATTTTTTTTGAATAGTATATTTACATATGATCGGAATAATATAAGCTGTATTTATTATCTTACAACTCGAATTTATATTAATTTTTAATGTATGCTCATTTTTTATGTAAAATCATTTATCTAGTTGATTGATGATGCAAGCATTGTTTTATGCAATGAATGTCTTTCTCTAAACCATATAAAAATATGAGTAAAAGCTCGTATTTCTTATGATATATAATGGTTCCAAAGGGAAGGCCAAATTTAGAGATTTAAACTTGCATTGATATTTCACACACATGGCACTCTTTCACACTTAATCTGAGCAGCATGAAAATTTTCAGATGTTTCCAATAAAACAGACTACGAACCAATTATTCTTCGCAACGATCTATCTTAGATCAGGAACTAAAAATATCAAAAATATAATTATAAATTTTTTTGACTTCAAGAAAATAAAAAAAAAGTTTTTAGTAAAGTTATTAACTCTATTATGAAAGATGAAACATTGAATAAATAAACAAAATGAACTTTTTCTACCGTTTAAAGTAATTTTTGATGCGAAAACTTTCAAAGATTAAATTTGAAGTACGAGAAAGCCTTAGATAAAGTAAATAGAATATATTACCCATTTAAATTAGACTTAAAATAAATAATAAAATAAATTATTTTGTCGAAGCGTTTTGAGCAAAGCCTTTGTCATCAAAGTTCGAAAAAAAAAATCTAAACTTTTAAAATGAACAATACATGGCTGGTAAAGCTTAAAGGTCTATCCAAAGAAATCTTTTAAGACTTTCCAAATCTGATTCAATGACACAATATAGGCTTAAATATAATCTAGGGACTAGACAGCTATTAAAGGAAGAATACGAGGTTGTCTTTTGGTTTAAGAATTCTGTAAAGTCTAATGAAGGATTTGATTGAATGCATTTTATGATGTCTACGCACGTATTATCTTTCAAAAGATGAATATAAATTTAAAGTAATAAATTGAATTCATTGCAACGATTGAAAAACCTCCACCAGATAACTTACTAAAATGTGCGATTTGAGATTCATGTTAGTTGGAAGCATTTAAACGAGACATATGAAAAGTAAATACTAAAACATTTATTTACAAGAGTTAAGTGTTATGTGCCATTAGTAAAATTACCAAATGGAATATTTTCTGGAAAGTAATTCAGCACATTTCGAACAAATGATGAAGATAAAAATTAATATTCGAAGAACTGAAGTGTTTTGTGTCAATTTAAATACCAGTATTGGTTTTAATGCATCGATGTTAATTTTGAATTTTCTGAAATGATGCAGATTTAGAATTAAAATACAACACTTCGACACTTTGAATGTCCAATAATAACTGTGACATCAGTATTTTCAATTTGGTTTAATGTTTCTTGATTAGTTGATTCTTTTGGTTTAATGATCTTTTGTTTTCAGTGTACTAATAAATGCCGGCAATGTATTTTATTTGCCTCATAAATGTAAACTTTTAGATAAAAAATAGTGTTTAAAATTATGCAAGATAAAATAAAAAAAAACAACGGAAAAGTTTCGGTGAATAATCAAAAATAGGACAGGAGAATAATAAACATTTTAGTAAACATAGGTTTTTTTTACACTCTTTTATAAGCTTCACTTGTATACAACGGCAAATTTTAACTGACTTTTTACCTACAATAAAATATTAAATTAATTCGAAATTTTGCTCACTTGTCCAGGACCGATGACAATACAATTGTTTAATAATGTTGTTCCATTTTCCTGATCAGGATCATCAGGATTAACAATGGCACATTTTCAGATTTCGTCCTTCACTAGGGGTCTAATTTCAGATCGCATTTCCAGATATGGTGACTAAAAGATTAAATTACAACTCAGTTATATTAAGTATAAAAGGGTGTTTTTCGGTTTTTTAAACTGTACTTTTTGTGACAAATTTAGTTTTTTCATTTTCAAAATATGTTCAAAACCCGAACAGAAAGAAAAAAACATAATTTGGAGGTTTTTGCAATAACTATAAGGAAATGTAACAATACTCAGTTCACCAATGTTATTTGTTGATTGGGATTTGTAAAGCAGAATTTCCATATGAATACCCTTCTTCCTTCGTTTGTACTCCTTGTCAGTTGGCGATCACATGCATAATCATATGGTAACTGATGTATTTCATTGAACTAATGGATAACCACTTAGGGTTAGCAACAGCAATAACAGAAAAAAAATAAATGTGTGAATATATTTAAAATTCAATTTTTGATTTCAAAAGTCACATTTAAACATTAATAATATTAATATCTTAAACATCGTTGACGTAATTTTTAAAATTCTTATCCTAAAACATAAAAGCTTGAAAAAACTAATATAATTTTAGAGTAAAATGCTTGTGAATTAAACAACTAGGAATTAGTGCGTAACTCAATTTTCTCTCAAAGATTATCTGAACGTATGTATGAAGTAAAATATTTAAAGAAAAGTTTATAAATAAAGTGACCGAATATTTTTAATGGCACAGTTAAGTAATTTTAATTTTTTTTTCAATTCATGGAGTCCATAGAGCTAGAAAGTAATTTCGTGGAACCCATTCCACACACATACTTAGAAGAATATATCTAAAATATTTAAAGTTGAACAACATGTTATAAGCACTTTATGTAGAAGCAATTTAAAAAAAGTATTCAATTTATTATTAAAAATTCCAATCTAATTTTTAATATGATTTACTCAATACTAATATCAGTTTATGAACTAATTGTTAACTACCTTGCATATATTTTGTAACTGGGTTATGTGATTGTTTTTTTTCCACACAAATTGTCTATGTCTATTAAATTTATCTGCAGTCGCAATTCATATTTGCGGTTGATTTGTTTTTGCACTTTGTTTTTGTAGTCACTCACGTTGAAAATATATATTCCACTTAAACATAAAGTTCTGGATAGAATGAGCGAGTGAATATTAACATCATACTGTTCAGCTACACTAGAATTTTGGTGATGGACCTCGTAATTTTGAACCATGGTCATGTGATGTGAAAGACACTGAGCTGACATTCTCTTCTATTAACAACCACACGACATATCCAGAGGACGTTTGAGTTCTCGACGGATTTAACGTGCATCGCCCCCCCCCACAACGGGTCTTCACAAGGATGGAACTTTAGACCGCGCAGCCACGAGTCCGTATCCTTTGTCCACTATGATACACGGCACATTTTCTGAATACAATTACAATGTTTATAGCTGTCCGAGAAATATATGTATTTTTCCTGAATTTGCAACATAAAATGTAGGCACTGTTCATGCTTAAACTCAGATTTTAACATCGAATCTGTTGATAAAAGTTGCTTCTTCTTCATTAAAGGGTGTTTTTTCACAATTGCAAAATGGTGCATTTTCCTTTAAAAAAGTAATTAATTTTTTAAGACACTGTGTTAATTAACGAGAATAAATCTATCTCGAGGAATAAGATATATTAAGCAATGAAATATTCAAGTCGGAAGCATATATATATCTAAACACAAAATATTTTAATATTATTTTATTTTATTAAAATAACTGTTTGAAAAGTGTTGAAAAATAAAGTGTATGTAAACAAAATTTTCAGTTTTAATAAATTTGACGAATTTTCGGTATTGGACTTATACGAACTTCATAGAAATTATAATTTTGCATACAAATTTCTAAGATTACTTTCGTTTTTTTTTGTTGTGAATCTTGGAACCCCTGAGTATGCCTTGTGGAACCCCAGGGTTCCAGGAAACACAGTTTGAAGATCACTAACATACATCAATTAACACAAAAATTTGAATTGGCATTGCCCTGGAGCAATATAAGCGCTATTGATGAAAGTTTAATTTAGTCTTTAATTTATTGAAATAAACCTTCTAGAGAAATCTAAAATGAACATGGGCAATGAGAAAAAAGGGTTATTCATACTTTTATTTCCCGACAAAATAGTAACAAATAAAATCAACAAATATTAAAGTACTCACAATAACACACAAAATATTCATTTCATACAATGCCAAAGTGGTTGAAGGTGTTTATTGATTGTGAGAGATTTACTGAAATTTTGAAGAGAAACAAATGACTCTCAGCTCACTGCAGACATTGCATTTAATGTCAATATAATTGTTTTATTCTACATGTATGTGACCTTAATTTTGGACATATCATAAAATTTCGCCCAAGATTTCATAAAAAAATACTATCCTTGAGAGAAAAGCACCATAAAATTGGAAGTTTCGTTGTTAAATATCGTTTGGAAGTTTGCTTGTTATCGTTCAACATTTTGGAGATTTTTGAAATTCATCTTCCATGTATATATCAACTTAAACTGATTAAGAATCTCCACCTGAATTTTAATTATTTAATAAAACTTTTAGACACAATATACCAATGAATATTCTGTTTAGCACTTGAGTTTAATAAAATATTGTTTACATTCGTTTTTTCAATTTACTTTTTTATTCCTTAAAAATTTTCTTTTAAAAAGGCAATCAATGTGAATTCTATGTTATGATTCCTTTTTCATTCTTTCCATGCAATGAATTTTGACGAGAAAAAAGTCTCATCTGAGCTCGTTGCTTATTTCTTACACTTAAACCTCAAATAGGTGATAGATTATAATCTTTTGTTGAATTCATGCTGTAGCAACTCTTATCACTCGTAGAAGTTACTTAAGAAATGAACGAGAAAACTTTCATTATCACTAGAACGTCCAGACTTTCATTTACCCTTAAACGACCAATGTTGTAATTTTGATACAATGCGAAATAAAATACATAAAATATTTGAAATAACTAAATATAATTGCATAACTACAGTTCATTAATGTTTAGTTTTAAGACTTTTTAATGTTATTTCATGTAATTATCAGATATTATGAAACTTTATATATATATATATAAAGCAATCCCTGTGCAATCCCTAAAAACACATATATCAGGATTTACTAAATCATCAATTTCATATGCACTTTCTTCAGATTCTTTGCAGTCAATCATTTTTATAACTTCATCGGAATCTAAACCAGACAGAACAAGATAGCTCGCCATCACCCTATTCATTCTCAGAAAGCTTTCACAACAAATTAGCAATTTCATCAGGACATAGACTTTTCTAGGAGTCATCGTTTTAGGGTGCCTGCTCTGCACAAGGCTCGAAAATCGAATGAAATTTTTGTTATGAGTAGATAAACAAATGCTACGTAACGAAACACTTAGACCCTACGAATTTAGTATAACTGACTCATTTCCGCTGTGAACCCAATAACAGTACATTCAAGGTGAAATAAATGTGCGATATAACTTTCGGAAGTTTCTTTTACAAATGGAATCTACTTGGTTGACTATCTTTTGCTGAATGACATTTAATAAATAGCCTTGGTGTTGAATTGACACCAGTAGACGTTCTAGGCATATTTAGTTGTAAAATGTCTCGTATTTAACCAAGACCTCAAAATATTTTCTGTGGAAAATGATTAAAAGTCACGAAAAACTTTCAAAATCCTCGCAAAAATGTGGAAAAGAGAACAGACTGAATGCGCTCTGGTGGCCAATCAAGACCAATAGACGTTCTAGTGTTAAAGATATAATTAAGAATTGTCTTCAACATTTTATTTGATTTTTTACATCAATATTGCTTAGGTCTCATTATAAGTTTCGGCTTATGCATATAATGTTTATTATGCAGATTATGTATAACATATGAAAGACAACACGAATAAATTTATAATATTTTATTTTTAAGAAGAACTCAGAACTATATATATTAGTGCAGTAATTAATTAGATCATTTATATTTTTAAAGGTGAATAAAAATGAATGGTTGTTGTGAAGCAAAGGCTTAAGACTGTGAAGCGCGGTAATGTATTAAGTTCAAATTTCTTAATTATTGTGAATTAAGCTGAGTCTAATTTACCCAAAAATATTTTTGGATGTATAACGGATAGTTGTAATTAAAGTTACAATATTCAGAAGCCAGTTGAACCTGTTTTGTTTATCAGATGCTGATGGAACTTGGAATATATGCTACATAGTCCATGAGAAAAAGGTTTCTATAACTAAAGACAAGATAATTCAAATTTTTGAACACTGGGAGGAAATGTGGAGTCCAAATAAAGACAAAATATGTGTCACAATTGTTAAAGCGTATTCAATAACAGAATATTCTCAATATGGGATCCACTGACATCAATAACATGTTGAAAGCACAAACGTGTTTCCGATGGTATCGGGATGCAACTCATGATAAATTTCAGCCACAAGGCGTGTAATACTAGATTTCAAATCAGGAAAAGTCCTAATCCTTTTTCTATAAACACAGTGTTTTAAAGTGTAAAGTACAGTGTAATCGTCACAACCAGAAATCACAGGGATTTAACAAGGTTGAAAGCTGAAGTCATTTATCTGGATATTATTTGAAACGACACGATCTTCACCAAAGTTAGTACGATACAGTGTTTTGGTTTCGCACCAAAAGTGAGTTGTTTCTCAAATTTGCATGAAGATTAAGGTTTGAAACGTTGTAATCTCTGTAAAACAGGATTGAGATGCTGATAAAAGAGTTCACTGTGATGCGTACTCATGAAGGAACTCTTGAAGAGTGAAAGTTTCAAAGAAAAAAGATCCGAAGATAAACTCAGCAGTAAGTATATACACCAAACAATCATCTAAACAGAATGCCGTGGCTGTTCATGCAGGATTTTAGGAGGCGAAATACCCCATATGTAGCAATTTGGACTATTCACACAGCTTTATCTAATTAAAAGTGTAACTCATCTGACCATAGAACTTTCCAAGGCCACGTGCCATCAACTTCCATTCTCACCAAATACCTGCAAGTAAATTCAAGACGTGTTTTTTTAATCTTCTGGTTTCAGTGTTTGCATCACGTGAATCTTATACGAATACCATTATTAAATGTATTGCAGAATGTTCGTATTATCTACCACGCACTAATTGACCACTTACTGAAAAATAGATGGAACTCTAAGCTCTTTCAATGACAGCAGTAGCGACTTTTTCGATTGTTTCAGTCTCAACCGGTTTCCGTCCTATTCCGGGCAGCACACCCAAATCTCCAGTCTCTTGAAATTTCACATGATCATCTTCCTCAAACTGATCCTCGATGTGGGGCATTTTCGAAGATCCTTCAAATAATGATATTCACGCCTAGCAGCTAAGTGGCTACAGCAGTTCTTATAAAACAGTTTTAACGGTAAATCCCGATTCTCTTTTCCCCCTAAGGGCAAGGATGACAATGACAAATGCACGCTGAATGACTTTCTAGCTATGTCTGCATGTTTAAATAGAGGTTTCACAATTTTGCATAAGGAGTACTCGATAAAAGCCACCTGGTGGTCAAAATTTGTACTATTTTTATTGCATAAATCTTTTTCTCATGGTCCATATATCATATATTAAAAGTTTCAACAAATCTGATAAGCAGGAGAGGTTCTACATACCTTTGAATAGTGTGGACTTTTACTTATAACCACCCTATATAATCTTAATTATTTGCTCTTTCATTCAGAAACAGTAGTCCGAAGCAATATTTCATCGAAATCCAAAAAAAATAATGGCCAACTTAGTTTAATACTTAAATTGCTGAATTTGTAGTTTTTAAATTTACTGGTAATAACCAAGACACACATGTCAAAACGATTTCTATTAAATACTCAAAATTTGAGAATTGTTTTATAATTTTTACTTTGGTAACATGTTGAGTAAAGGTTGTGGCCCAAGAATACCGATCTAAATTAATTTATTGCAATGGAATCAAGATTGATACTATTTTTTTACTTCTCAGTTGATTTCAACGAAAACATTAGTAATACAGGGAAAATATCTAGAGAGTGTTTCTAAGAACAATTCCTATAAAATATAATGGAAAGTATTTCGCAAGACTCATTTCCAGGAAAATGTAACTTTTCTAAGAATTTAAGAGAAAATATGGAATAAAAAGGAATAGTTTTTTTCATAGATACCGGGAAATTTCTTCACAAAAGTCAATTACGTATCGGGAGTTTTAATTTTGTTTTTGAGTGGTAGGATTCTACGCCAAATATGTTATTTCCTAAGTTAAGTCTCTTAAATTGTGTAATTTTATTTTAATAATAAGTATCTATATAATTTTATTTTTAATGAAATTATATGCAATTATACTAACCGAAATAAATTATATTTACAGCGAAAAAACAAACGCAGGTATTTGAATAGAAATTGGCTTATAATAAAGGTCTTTGAAATCACATTATTGAAAATATGCCATTCGCGACAAAGATTCTTTTGGATGTATTAAGATGTATTAATAGTGTGTGTAATTGGATTTTAAACAAAAAACATAGGGTGACTAATATTATTATGACGTTGAGAATAAAAAAAGTAAAACGGTTTTTCAGCATGTTTGCCTTTTCTGTTTTGATTTTCATAAATTGAATTCTATTATATATCCAAAATTCAAGAAACATTCTTTTTAAAGATTTTTCGTAATATCCATAGAACGATAATGTGTTTTTAGTAAGTTTGTAAAGCTATTTCCCGAAATTTTCCTTCTCTGAAGTTACCTGGGTTACTTTAACCCAAGAGAAGTCGTGCTCTCAATGCTATTGTTAGAGGTCGTGCAGGGTGAATCAGTCACCTTAATTCTTTTTTAATAATTATTTCTGTTGTGCGCGATAAAAATCGCATTGGCAGTGAATATTTTAATTAAGAGAAAGTATACTTACGTATTTTTAAAATCATTTCAAGTTTTTTTTTTGATAATTTGAGAAAAAGAACCCAATTATATTGATCTAAAATGTTTAAAATGTGACTTTAATAAGAGACACACATTCCATACAATTTTCGTTAGCATTAATGATGTTTGCAGGCAAAACTGTCATATTTTATTCAAGTTAATGTTATTTGATTGTTACTAAGTGATTGTCAAATAGCTTGCTGAACTTTTTCTTGCCTGTGACTTTTTGACAAGGTGATATTTGTTTTATGGTACACTTGTTTGTTCATATATTTTCTGTTTGAGTTCTTTAGATAGCATTTGCAAAATTTTCCTTTCGTTTTAAACCAGTGTTTCTGTCGAAAGGAAGATGGCCCATTTAGAGGGGCGTGATAACTCTACGTTAGGGAGCGAACATATCAAAAAACCGAAAATAAAAGATTAATTTAAAATATATATATATATCTATACAAATAAATAAAATTGAAGTGTCTGTTTGTAATTTCAAATTAGCAGCTTTTTACTTAATGCACTAAAAGTATATACGGTACTCATAACAAAAAACAAATTTTTAAAATTTTTGTCTGTCTGTCTGTCTGTCTGTCTGTCTGTTTGTTCCGGCTAATCTCGGAAACGGCTGGTGCGATTTTAAAACTTCTTTCACTAATGGAAAGCTACATTAACGGGGAGTAACATAGGCTATATTTTATTCCCGTATTCTTACGGGAACGGAAAATATACGGGTGAACGTGAAACTGAATGCCAAGATGAACGCCAAGCTGAGCAAATGAAGTCGTTGTTTTGGTTACCGTCGACCGATGCTCTTCATGAGACATAACAGTGTTACGCGCACATGATAATACGCTGACACGTGCCATAATTTTTTTTTATGATAGTTATCTCACTGTTCAGTTAAGTAGAGCATCGGCTGTTTCGGATGAACTTTTAAAAATAATAAATCAAGGCTTCATATTCAAAAAGCAATGCAAGAAACAAAAAATTGATAAGTTTTACGGTTAGTTTTAATCCTTTCTTTTTTTTTTTATTTACATTTTTAGTGACATTTAAACAATAGTTATTATAATCCCAATCTATATCTATACAAATAAATAAAATTGAAGTGTCTGTTTGTAATTTCAAATTAGCAGCAATTGTTTGAGGGGGCGGGGGTTTAAGGGGCGTTAGAAATTCCGACTTTTAAGTTATTAGACGTACAATCTTGAAACTTAGTAAGTAGATTCCTCTCATAGGGTAGAGATACGCTACAAAATGGGTTTCGTGAAAATTGCCCTCAAGTGGCGTTGCGGGACTTAAGGGGCATTATAGATAATTATTTCCATTTTTAAATTATTAGACGCACAGTCTTTATATTTGATAAGTAGATTTCTTTTATAGAGTAGAGATCAGCTATAAGAAGGTTTTGTGAAAACAGACCTCTAAGTGGCGTTGCGGGGGATTAAGTGGCGTAATAGATAAATATATTCGTTTTTAAACTACTTGACCTACCTCCTTGAAAATTGGTAGGAATGTTTTTTTCATGGAATAAATATCCGCTACAAAACGGGTTTGAAGAAAATTGACCCCCAAGGGGTGTTGCGGGGGCGGGGGTTTAAGGGGCGTTATAAATTCAGATTTTTAAGTTATTAGACTCACAGTCTTGAAATTTGGTAAGAAGATTCCTCTCATAGGATAGAGATACACTACAAAATGAGTTTTGTGAAAATCGACCCCTAGGTGGCGTTGCGGGGGTTCAAGGGCGTTATAGATTTTTTTTTTTTTTTTTTTGCATTTTTAATTTATTGGACGCACAGTCTTCAAATTTTCCTAAGCAGATTCCTTTCATAGAGTGCAATTCCCCTTCAAAATAGGTTTTGTGAAAACAGACCCAGAAGTGGCGTTGCGGGGGCTCAAGTGGCGTTACAGATAATTATCCCCATTTTTAAACTATTAGACGTACAGTCTTGAAATTTGATAAGCAGATTCCTTTCGTAGAGAACCGCTACAAAATGGGTTTTGCGAATATCAACTACGAAGTTTAATTTCCAGAGATTAAGAGGCGTAATCGATAAATATTTCCATTTTTAAACTATTTGATCCTCCTGCTTGAAAATTGGTAGGCATGTTCCTTTCATGGAATAGAGTTCCTCTAACAAAGAGTAAAACGAAAATTGACCCCCAAGGATGTTTGCGAGGGGTCAAGAGGAGTTACAGAAAAAAATTCCTATTTTTAATTGTTAGACCCATATACTTGAAATTTGTTAAGCATGTTTCTTTTGTTGAATATAGATCCACTAAAAATGTATTTTAAGCAAATCAAGTTCTGGGGGGTGCAGGGGGTTACTGGGACGTATTGACAAAAAAGATTACTTTTTTCGAGCTACAAGGACTATAATAATGAAATTTGGATTTCATTTTTCTTTTGTTGAATTGAAATCCGCTAAGAGCGGTTATTTTGGAAAACGGCTCTCAACCGGATTACGGGGATATTGATAGTAAAACTTTTGTTTTTTTCTGTTAGATTTAGACTTGAAATTTGGCTTGCATGTTCAATTTACGGAGAAGATATCCACTGAAAATTGGTTTTGTGGGAATCCACTTGGTTTTGGGGTTACGAAAGAGCAAACATCATTCTATACTTCAATTTTAGAGATTTTTAGAAAATTCAATTTAGATGATTTCTGCCCCTTTTTTTTTATGAACAGGCGACAGTTACAGGTATAAGTATATTTTTCAATACAATCGAATTCTTAATGTGCTAAGACTTAGATATCAATAATTTATACATATATATAAGCAGTAAAAATTTATAAAACATCATGTAATACCCAGCGAAGCGGGCGGGTAACGGCTAGTATATATATATATATATATATATTAATTTACTTAAAGGAATTAAAACAAAATGAATACTGATATAATAAATAATGAAATACCCATTTATTAGGCTTATAAATTTGTCTGTATTGTACAAGCATTTGATAATTAATTTATCCATATTAAATTAAGAACAAGTTTATGAATTACTTCTGACACTCATGAGGTTGTTATATACATAATTTAATATTATCTTGATAATTTGTGCGGTTTTATTTTAAAGTCGTATTGTAGCTTTAGCGTCAAAGTTCATTAGTATTTCATTCAATATAATGTTATTGTATGAAAGGAGCGCGATGAAAATTTGGATTGAAAATTGGGTCGCAAATTTTGCACTGACTTAAACGTTGCATATGCATCTGTTTTCTCAAATTTAGTTTCACTGTCACGAATACTATCCAATATTTCATCAGCTATCTCCCTTTCTTGATCCGCTTCCTGTTCTGAAGTTTCCACTCTTCCAATAGATATCTCAGATGCTCCATTTCTTCTTTATAATAAGTTAGTTCACATTTTAAAACCATAATGAGTTGAATGGCCCAGCAATCAAAAATACTAAGTACCTCATAGGGGGAAAATGAAGCCAGTTTATAGGAAATATTTTGGAACAGATATGATTGCTCGTTAAACTTAGTCACACCAAGTAGCTTAAGATTGAAGAATACACTGCTGGCCACCGTAAATGCAACACCCTGAAAGAAGCACGCAAATAACATGGAATTTACAACATGCTTTAGCGGAGGTGAGATATGCAAATGATTAGAATTTCAACGCAGACACACATCACGCACGCCTGTGGCGCCACCTCAAAGCGCTATTTAAGGCTTGGAGATTTCGATGATTTCAAGTTCGGCAATTGTGTTTTTCTTGTGTTTTTTTCAAAAAACGATCAGTTATGTCTCGTAGAAAACCGCGATCAACTTTTGATCAAGTATCCGAGTTCGACAGAGGAAGGATAGTGGCCTACCGAGATTGTGGATTATCTTTCAGGGAAATCAGTAGTCGTGTGTTGGACGAAACCAAACAACGGTAATGCGGATATGTGATCGTTGGATGTAGGAGGGTACGACGGACCGATGTGGTAAATCGCATCCATCTCAGTGCACCACTTCACGGAGGACAGGCAAATTGTGCGCATGGCAGTAAAGGATCGCTCAGTCACATCACGAATCATAGCACAGCACATTGAGTCTGTAACGCATCATTCAGTGTCTGCGCGTACCATTCGACGCAATTTACAGCAGAGTGGCCTGTCCGAAAGACGTCCATTGCTTGGTCTATCCTTGTCGCAGAACCAGAGACGTCTCCGTCGCCAATGGTGCGATGAAATGAGGATGTGGGCGGTAGAATGGAATGAAGTGGTCTTTACTGATGAGTTATGCATCTCTCTGCAACAGCACGATGGTCGGATTCGAGTCTGGAGACACCTAGAAGAGAGGATGCTGAACAGCTGTGTTATGCACCGCTACACTGGTCCTGCACCGGGTATTATGGTATGGGGTGGTATTGGATATAACTCTCGCACTCCTCTAGTACGCATTGCCAGTACTTTAAACAACCAACGCTACATCTCCGAAGTGTTGGAGCCAGTTTTCCTTCCTGACCTTCAGGGCTCGGCCACAGCCATATTTAAACAGGATAATGCGCGACCACACATGGCACGCATTGTTCAAAGGTTATTCGTCAATCACCAGATTGAATTGCTTACCTGGCCGGCTCACTCAACGAATCTTTCGCCGATATAAAACATCTGGTCCATGGTTGTTCAACGATTGACCTAAATTATACCCCAGCTGCCACACCAGATAAACTTTGGCAACGCTTGGATGATGTCTGGTCTGCTGTACCCCAAGAACACATTCGAAGTCTCTTTGAGTCAATGCCGAGGCGTGTGTCAGCGGTGATCTCCAACAATGGCGGCTAATCTGGCTACTGATTCTTGCAGGAACCACACCACAGAAATCTATGAATTTAATCATTTGATACTTGGTCAACATGTTATCTACAAAATAAATTTTGTTGTGCTATCTCTTGTCTTTCTTGGTGTTGCATTTACGGTTGCCAGCAGTGTACGATTGTCATTTCCAAAAAAAAGAGAGGTATGTGGCAAAGGCATTTTAGAAATCATGAAGGCTGTGATTTCGGAGAATAATAACAAGGTCCTTGGTAACAAACAAACAGTTTTAAAAAAAATTAAAGATTTCATGAAGTTGGGATTGCTCTGTGACCCGCGTGACCATTTTAGATGGGTCTTCTTCTACTCACATTTTAACTATGTCTGGCTCAAAATTAAAATGCTTTTATCTCACATTTAATTCACATTTTTTAAAATTTTTGAGTAAATGCACCGTAATTTTCTACACATGATTATTTTAGAAGGCAATACGATTATTTAATTCTTTTTAATAGAAATTAATTGATTAAAAGTAACTACTTAAATAGATACACATGCATTCACGTTGTTTTAATTTTTGGCGACCAACTATTACGATAAGGTGAATACTTTGGGACTTGAGTCAAAACTTAAAAGTTTTTTTTCTCACATTTTAAAGTTATCAATGTAGCTTAAAGTTTTTACACACGATTGTTTGGTGACAACAAGATAGTTTAATTAGAACAAATAAAATCCTTTTAAAACTAATTATTTCAAGAATTTAATTTTACTCATAGATTCAATTGCTGACAACGTAAAACATTTCAAAATGGAAATCAGCAAGTTATAAATCATCCCTTCGTAAAATGTTATAAAGTTAAAGAAAAAAAATAAGTTGCGCTTAATTGTTTTACTTTATTCAAATGGATATTAAAAATAATATTGAATAGCAATAAATAAGTTAAAAAAAATAATGACATTCGTTTTTAATTTTAATTTTATTTTTATTGAAACTGCAAATAATAATATAAATTATTAAAGAAATTATTAAATTATTTCAATTTGACTCAAAGTTTCCTTTCGCTCTTAATGTTTAAGGAATAAATTAACTATGTTACGATAATAGTGTACGAAGTTCAAAAGAAATACATGTTAAAATTCCTGTTTTACTGGTATTATTTTAACTTCTTAGTAAGGTTTAGTTGCAGCTATCTTGCAGGGGAAATGTAATAGGAAAAAGAGTTGCATTATATACAAAGAAGAAATTGCTAGCAGTCCGATATAGATGGAACTTTTATACTGTCAAAGTGAAGTAACATTTATTCCATCGGATAGATAGCAATTCTTTGCCTATCGACCGAAGCATTTATTTACTACTTAAGAAAATCAATTAGTGAGATAGTACGAGAAGGGTTCGTTTGGAATTGGATCCAATTCATGTATCACAGTGAAAATCATTATCTTCTCCTTGGAAGATCGGTTTCAGAGAGTCAGCAGTTCGTCTGCTGCAGTCAGATAAGTAATATTGGATTATTTATAGTAAGGAATAGTAAAGCTTATCTGACCCTCATTTTGAAGTAATATATTAATAGGTAAATCATTAATTATTTGTGATTTATTAGGTGTTTGTACCACATAGAATACTCCTAATTCAAAGTTGAGTTTTATTCACGTACCTACGAATACGAATTTTCCGAAAACACCACAGAATCTGAGAGAACCTCTATTAAGATCAAACAGATCAACCTAAAATACATAAATTTTTATTGGCTCTTCTATGCCTGACTCGATGCGGTTTACTGAAAAAAACGAGTGTTCAAATTTTGCTTGAAAAAAGGGGTTTTTAATTAAATATATTTTACTACATGTCCTGCAGAACTTAGATGAAAAAAATACAATGTTCTACATTTTTTTAAAAAAATTTAATTTAATTATTTAAGTTAATTATTTTGTTAATTTTAAAATATGATTTGTTGAAGATGTTGAAATTAGAATAATTTTCAGTATTGTTCATTACACGAAAAATCAGGCTAAATAATATGAAGATTATTGTAAATTCTGAGTGTAATGGGGACTTTAAAATGTAAGTGATTTTAAGGAGTGATTATAATGATTCTGAAATAATTGATAGAGTTGTGGTGCAATACATATATAAGGATTCTAGATCAGTCACAATATATAAAAACTTTATTTTAATATAATGTTTATGACAAAAATACTGATTAGTTAAACATTAGATGTACAAGAAATATTAAAAACCAACACATCTAATACATTTCAATCATGTTCTAGATAATACGAATTTCAAATAAATAGCATTGGCATAACATTTCAATAATAAAAGTTTAATTTTAAAAGCATTTAAACTTTCAAACGTATCTTAACCCGTGGTCACTCGCGCCTGTTTTGTACCGCTGTTACTCGTGGGGTGTGGAGAACACCCCAAACTTTTAACACGTTTATTTAAATATATAAACAAAAATAAGTCAATAATGATACACATTTGTAAAATACAAGATGTTTTTTGTATGATACAAATAAAAATATTACATTTATTTTATACAAATTGGACTGACATTCTTTTAAAATAAACCTGCAAAATTTTCATTCTAAAATACGTAATTTTGTATTTTTTGTAAACCAAGAGAAAAACCTTAAAACCAGTAATAAATTTACTTCGTAATTAATGTTAAGGATAGTATAAATTAAAAACAAATATTTTAATCGTTTTCCAAACATGTAGAGCAGACTATAAACATAACTCAATTAATTGCTCGCGGAAAGTTCTCAGTACCCCAGATACATTTTTGAAGGTCGTTACGTTCCAATCGGCCTTTCAATCATGCCTGAAGGATCAATGACCTAAAATGAACAGCTTCTGATAAAATCGCGGTTCTGCGTATTCTTTTTGAAATTTTAGGAGGCTTTTCTTGTTGCTGGGTTGTACAGAGCACCCCGCGCGAGTGATCGCGGTTTAAATAATATTTCTTTCTAACTTTTTATTATATATAAATATAATTTAACATTAATTATTATGATACAGCTAAACATTTTCTTAAATTTCTAATAGAAAGTATAAAATTATAGACATAAAAGCGCATAACACAAAACGCACGTAGATGTGACCGAAGTCATTCTTTAGAAGTTATGTAACGTACAAGTAAGGTTTTGGTACAGAGTGTCCAAAACGTTATAAGAATCGACAGATGGTTTTTGATTAAATAAAATCTACAGAATAGCAGAGGGAAAAAGACATACACGGTTTAAAAGACACACAGACACAAAAGGTTTCAATGCGCTGAAGATACTCTGCCTGGCAGGCATGTCCAATCAAAAGCCGGATTGGGCAGAAGCATCCAAATAGACTGTTATAAAGAACTTCAGTATTCAAATGATTTAATTTTATTTAACTTTGAAA
The DNA here is from genome assembly GCA_019973975.1 of Trichonephila clavata. Classification (NCBI taxonomy): domain Eukaryota; kingdom Metazoa; phylum Arthropoda; class Arachnida; order Araneae; family Nephilidae; genus Trichonephila; species Trichonephila clavata. The sequence goes on from BMAO01009337.1 coordinate 19,900, forward strand.
ATATGAAGTTTAAACTATTTTCTATTATTTGCTTGATATATGGTATGACAAAATTGAAGGGGACTTTTTAAGATATGGTTTATTGTAGTCCTGAATATAGAAAGATACTTAGTATAGAGATTGACTAAAAATAAGAAGTAATTTATAACAAATACATATCATAGGACAATTTAAATGTTAAAAGTGTTTGGAATCTTTACATTGAAGTGCATTATATATATAAGATATTTTTCATAGTAGTAAAATATCACTGGATTAAGGAACCAAATTTAACCAGCAATAAAAAAATAACAATTATTATAAATAAACAAATGTTATGAATAAAGGAAAACAATTTCTTGGAAGTAAAGATCCATTCATAGAAGTTCTAGCGAAAAGTATTAAAAGCTTTTCATTAACAAAATCACACACCATCTAATTAAATATGAGTAATAGTTAAAGAACGTTGCGTTTCTTGTATAAGTTAGTTACTATATGAAAACACAAAAGTTCTTATAAAAATTCAGTATAACTGAATAATAGGTAAGAAATTTTATCGGTATATATGT
>BMAO01009338.1:0-23627 GCA_019973975.1 Trichonephila clavata
AAATCTACTTTCGTTTTTTAAAAGAAAGAAAATGTACTTTTTCTGTTATCAAATAACCTGAAATTAGCATTCTAAGTATTTCTTAACACACACAATGATTAAGAATAACTGAACTCACTTGAAAGGAATTAAATCCTATTAGCACAAAACATTACACAGTACTGTAATACTTTAAAAAAAAAACCAAAAATATCAATAAAATTACTAAATCTATACTAAAATTGATCAAATTCAACCGAAACTTGCATGAAAAGAATTATATCATATTATCACAAAATATATAACACTGTAATGTAATACTTTCAAAAACATCAATACTATTACCAAATCTATTCTAAAATTGATCAAATAAAAATATCAATAATCGAAACAACAATACTGATCAAGTTAACGATTTGAAATTATTCACTTTTCACAACTAAAAAAGCATAGCACCATAAATAAAAATTTGGTGAAAATCAAAACAGTACTTATCTTGACTCTTCAGGTAGTCTACTCTTGAAATATACACCGGACACTGGTGAAAACGAAACACGAGTTGTCACTGACGAAACACGAGACTGTCACTGACGCAATACAGCAAGATCACTGAACTTTTTGAGTCCACTAGGCAGGACTATAGATGAACACACACAAAAGCGAAACGGTGCCGGACAAAAAACCAGACGAGGAAACTGCAGGCCGGAGCGAGAATGAAGCCCGAACGAACTGGAATCCGGAACACTGGAACCCGAACGAACTGGAATCCGCAACACTGGAGCCGGAACACAACTGGAATCCGCAAAACTGGAGCCCGGAACAATACTGGAATCCGCAAACTGAGCCCGGAACAATACAGGAATCGCCCAAACTGGAGCCCGGAACAAAATCGTAACGGCTTCCTAAAAGCGAGAGACAGTTGGTTTTTTTTCTCACGCAAGCATATCAGAGCCGACAAAACTAATCTGCGGGGATTTCCCTAAAATTCATCCCGGCTACGAACCCCAATCTGTGAGAGTTCATGAGAAAAACTTCTCAAAAATGTTTAACAAAAACATTTTATTTGGTTTTAACATCTAGGGGACAATTTACATTCATTAAAGAGCTAACAACACAGCCGTCGGCTACATGCCGTGTGCCAGAACACAGACTGACTAAACTATTTCATTTCGAAATCATGCAATTGCATAAAAAAGACAGCCAATCAGCGGCTCGCACTACAAGGCGCTTCGAACGGATATGAAAAAATAAATAATCCTTGAATAAATAGAAAAGTTTGAGTGTCAATCATTTCGGCCGCGGGAAAGAAGAAAAAGAGTGATACTTCCTTTCCTTCTTCAAATCCCACATATATATATAATATATATATATATATATATATATATAATATATATAATATATAACTATAAAATTTGCCTTATTGTAAATCCTATAGACAAGATTACTCTCTTTTATTTTTTGCTTATATTAATACTGAATAATTGCAAAATCTTTACATACCTTGAATCAATAAGAAAAAAATCTAAGTTTCTCAAATATATAACTGGTTTCTAAGCAATTTCCATTAAGGAACTTAATGATCCCAATAATTATACAAGGTTTTTAAAGATGTTTTGTTTCCTTGTCTTTTTAAGGATGTTTTGTTTCTTCCTTTGACATTCTTTATTTCAAATTTCAGAGTCTGTCCTCCGGAATTCACTATCAAGCTCTAATTAAATTCAAAAGTTTAAGAAACTTTGATTAAGTATAAGAAATTAAGAGTAGATCTTATAAAATCATTTTCTCTCTCTCTCGTAAAACCGTAACTTTGTTTCTTTTTCGTTATTAAATTACTACTATATTTTCTTAAAAGTTTTAAGTTTCTAAGCTATCATTAAATTAGAAAAGTTTTCGAAAAGACAATGGATCCAATTGGCGCTCTAAAAACAAATAATTAAGGCAAACAAATAGTTTAAGGAATTTTAATGGTGTTAGTGAAGAACTGTTTACGAAAAATATACACTTTAGAAAAAATTTAACAGCTAACAATTTATAATTGTACATAAAATAAAATGCTTTACTTAAAAAATACACTTACATTTTCTTTCTATGATAAAAATTCTATTTTGCTATTTCCAGGTTAAACTGTTCTATCGATAGTCAGAATACTTTTTAAAAATTTTGCAGGAAATTCATACTGAAAAGTTCTTCTTATAAAGTACTTTAATGCTTGTAAATGATATAAAAGTATAGTAAATATTTACTGTGCTTTTCTTTCTGTTTTAACTAAATTAAAATACTGAACATAATCATGTTTATATTTAATAGATAACAACGCATCTAGTATAATATAATTTTGAATGTATGACATTTTCCAATTTAAAGGAATTACAAATATGCATCAGAGAGTTTTTTAAGTACAATTAAATCAATAGTGTAAAATAACCAAATATTGGAATGTAATAATTTATTGTACTCTTTCAGCACATTTTAAACGACTCAAAACCAGAAATATAGTTAAGAGATTGTAAACTAAAAACAGTTTAAAATAGTTTCCCTATAAAATATGTCTTATTTAACTTGTTGAATTAATAGATATTACGTTGAATAAACAATATAGTAGTATGATAGTTAATCTATCAATTACGTTATTTATCAAAATGAAGTAATGAAAATAGTTTGATAGTTGCTTTTTAAATATTCTAGTAATATTACAAATACGAATGTGAGTTTGCTTTATTTTACGCTTTCGCGCCTAAACCACTTAACCGATTTTAAAAACTCTTTTACCAATGGATAGCTACATTATCGGCGAGTAATAAAGGTATAGTTTATCCCCGTATTTTTACGGGAAGGCAACTAGGTGGGTGAAACCGTGGAACGCTGCTAAACCCCGCCAAGTTGGCGAAAATTTAAACATTTTGTCATACCGAAAATTTTAATGAAAATTTTCTCATATTTGTAACAAACAACTGTAACATAATGTAAATTTAACATCTTTACTGAAAAACAATTTTTAAACGGTTTCTTATTAAATGTCAAATGTTTACTACGTTATGTTTATTAATGTCAAACTTTGAAAAATATCACCAAGTTCGATAAAAAAATTCTGTATGTTGACAATCCCAGAATTTTAAATGCAAATTTTCTCCAACATTTTAAGAGAGAAATGAGATAATGTTTTATCAAATTGCGTGATATTGAAAACTCTATGGTAATATTAAATGACAGTTTCATAAAATTTATGTTATAACTAATATTTAATGCTTTGAATTTATTAAAAAATAATTCCAATATAAAGCCATGTTTTACACGAAATGTCTCAATTATACGGAACCTAGATATTGTATGTGGATATATATTACTATGAAGATAGAGAGAGAGAAACAACGCCAATCGCCGAATAAAACTAGGTAACTTTTCGCAATACCTCAAACCCTTTGGATTAAGTACAAAGAGTACACTGCGGAAGATATGTTGCAACGACTGCAGCAAGTACATACAGGTATGCCTTTCATTGAACACATCTACAACGAAACGCTAACAACAAGAGAAAATAATCTTTTCACAATGGTTGGGAAGAAGCTACATGATTTTGGAAGGATTAGTTCTCGACAAACGACAGAAATGACTTCTATAATGAAATTGCTCGAGAATTAGACTCCGATTTTACAGCATTGCAACATCAAGTAGCAGAATTAATCCCCCAATTAACTCCAGAACAATGTCGCGTTTTCCCCATCAAGTGTTACGTAAAATTGAATCATACAATGGAGTACATACTCTTTTTCCCCTCGACGGCCCTGGATGAACCGGAAAAACGTTTTTGCTGAACTTATAATAATGTCCGTCAGGAAATACCAGAAGATAGCAGTTGCTGTGGCTTCTTCCGATATAACCGCGACTCTACATACAGGCAGTCGTACTTCACATCTGTTTTAAAATTACCGTTGAATCTTGTGCATGAAGATTCACCATCTGCAATTTCAGCAAAAATATCTCTCGGGCAGGTTGCTTCGATAATGTAAGCTTTTAGTTTGGTAGTTTATATATATATATATATTATAATATATATAATATATATTTATATAATTTATATATATTATTATATTATATATATATATATATAACAACATTATTGTCTGGTGATTTCCTAAAATCTCTCTCAGTAATCCAGAAGGGTATGCCTGCAGATAAATCAGAGCCTGTATTAAATCACCAAGCTTCTGGGCGACAGTTGAAGAGTTCAGTCTGAAAACGAATATGAGAGTGCTTCTTAATAATGTCATAGATTCGGGACATTATGTAGAGATGCTATTGAAAGTCGGTGATGAATGTTTGAAGGCAGATGCAGAAAGTTATATTTTACTTTCCAGAGAATTTTGTAATTAGTAGAAAGTAATGTAGATGTATTTTTCGAGTTTACCCGGAAAGACAACAAATTTTTTAATTTATTATCTGTAGTTGTGCGCAGGATCAGTGTTGGCGCCTAACAATGACATTGTTAAAAAATCAGCACTTAAACTTTAAAGACTTTGCCGGGGATTTGAAGAAATATTTATCAATGGATACAATCATGGATACAGAATAATGTACTGCATATCCCACGGAGTTCTTAAATTCTCTTGAATTTTTGGATGTACCCTCACATAAACTTCAATTAAAGCTAAATGTACCAGTTATGCTTGTGCAAAATCTCGACATTCCGCAACTATGTAACGTCACGAGGCTTCGGATCACAAAATTAATGCAGAATATACTCAGTGCCATTTTTTTAACAGGTGTCGGGAAAGGGAAAAGTGTTACCACACCTCGAATTCCAATTTTCCTTACTCAATTCAAACGAGCTTAATTCCACAATCTAACTCAGTTTTGCTGTTGCTATAACGAAGCACACGGGTAAATATTGCAGGAAACAGGGTGAATTTGGAAAGCCGTGCTTTTCCCATGGCCAACTATATTTAACCTGTTCGCTTGTGTCCAATGCCCGAAACCTTCCCATATTTGCACCTGATAGTAGAACGTATAATATAGCATACAGTAACATCCTAGAATGATATTCTGCTATGAAAAGCTCTTTTAAAGATGAATTATTTATTAAACGTAGATACTTCCAACTTTTAAAAATATTTATAGTTTAAGTTATTGAATTTTTGTTTTAATTATAATAGTAAAGTATGTTTTCCTTTTTTAAACTAAGAGTTCAATTTTGAAATTTTAATGGTACCAGTCAGCAAAAAGAAATATCTTATATTATTTTTTATTTACTTCTTAATTACTTTTTAATTTAATATGACTTTCACAGTTATTAAAACACATGAACGCGAGCGAAGCCGCGGGTAAAAGCTAGTATGTATATATAATTTTTACCCTTTATAGTAATAAAAATTAGTTATCAATTTATTCACGCAGAATTTTTTTTTTTTTACATTAAACTAAAATAAAGGTAACATTTTCCAGACAGTAAAGAACGCCTAAAATAATGTATGCTTATAACAATAATTATAATAGATGCAATGATTAATTACATTTAAAGTAAAGAAAAAAACAGCAACTAATTAGGCAGCATTGCCGCCCATCCGGTACAGTGGTCAGTGAAGCTGATTGCGGTGCCGTAGGGACTGGGTTCGAATCCCGGAGAAGGCACGGATGTTTGTGTTGTAATCATTTCTTCTGTCTGTGTTGTATGCCCCCGTGTTATACATTGCGTGGTTCACGGTGTTTTAAAAGTGTTTAAAAAAATTAGGCAACATTTGTTTTTTATTTTTTTAAAGTACTCTACTAGTGAGCCAAATCTAAGTTCACATTAATTAAAATTTTTTTTTTCAATCCTCAAAAATAAGAAATTAATGTTTTTAACTGTCGGTTCTCAAAGCACAGGCCTGTTTCGTTTTAAATCCGACACTCTGCAGATATAACTATTAATAAAAACACGATTTAAATATTCTCAAAAGACTGTAGAATACAGTCCACGCGCTTTTTAAATTTGATGTTTTAATCTTTTAACACACACACACACACATTGCATTTATAATAAAATATAATTTGTTGGTTGCATTTCTCATTAAGTTAAACGTGAAAAAGGATTTTATTTATAATGTAAATGGAGTATCAGCTTAAAAATTGATAGATCACTTGCAGTGAAAAATTTTTAAATTAAAATGTTCAAAAAAAGTTTCTTTAAAAATAATCTATACAATTGGTTGGACAATAATTATTAATTAGCTTTAAAGAGTTAAATTAATACAAAATGGAACTAATATTTATAATACAAAGCTTAATTTTTTATTCAAATTCGGTTTAATCACATACACATTTCATTCTGTTTAAATAATGTAATTATTCTCAATAATACATTACTGAAAATTGAAAACATACGTTTATTTTAACATTTGCATATGATTTTGGAAACAAATATACTCCAAAAATTTTTAAACACTTCCAAATATATCATGTTAAATATTGAATTAAAAAAGGAAATGCTTCTTTCTGATTATTCTTATTATAGCAAGTTATTTACATTATATTTTATTCCATTTATGATTACTTTTATTTCTTTAGACTACCGTGCATGTGATTTGGTTTGCTTGAAAATATGCACCGTAAAATTAATATTTGTACCAAATGAACTGCAAAACTGAGACGTTAAAAATATTTCAAATGATATAAAAATGAAAATTTGTTACTTTGGCAAATAGTTATGTTTCAAATACGAATTATTTAAAGGGGTTCTTAGGTGGTTAGTGGAAAATGGTTAATAAATGTGCTTATTTCTTACAATTCTGTATCATTTGTTATCATGAAAAAAATCATTTTTACTCTTAAATTGCGAATAAACTTTTTTATCTGAAAATTTTTCGTGATGCTGTTATAAATTTATAACGTACTGTCACTACAATAACAATGTTCAAGGTAACTTGCCAAGGGGCAACCCAATTTCCTATGTACCACATACGCTGAATTGACAACCATATGCTTCGTTTCATATAATGTCACAAATTCAGTTGCGATAGTAGATGATTGCATTTTCGCAGAAATATATTACTACGATTGCATGGAAGGGAATAATTGCGTGAAAAGAAAAGTGTTGTCTCATACGAAGATTTATTAACAACCAGCGTGGAACAAAATTCTCAGTTTTCCATAAAGCTGCAGGAGCTGCAGGTTTATCAAAGTCTGAGGAGTTTATCAATGAAATGTTGGACGATGCAGCTTCAGAGATGAATTTAACTGAAGAAGATCACCAAGAAAGAATGTGTGAAAGAGAGAGAAAAAATTTGGGTGTGTTTATAAGTCTTCAAGCAAAACAAGTTGACAAAAGCACAAAGCGAACTGACGATGAAATAAATTAAAAAATGACATATGCGCAATTTAATTTTTCAGTTTATCAAAAGTACTAATATTGATTAGAGATACCGGAAAATCTAACAATCCTACATATATGTTCAGAGAACTTGATAAATATGAATTAAATCCAATAAAGAAAAATAAATGCCCCCCCCCCTAAAAATTCTAAAATCCCTTAGAGTAATTGGAAACTACGAGATATATTGGAGAGGGAAAAATAAAAAAAATCTTTTATCCAAGCACATAGATTTTGCCATGCATGTTTTCTTTGCTTACTTTACCAATATGTTTGGGTGTCACAATCCTCTAAAAGTGATACGAGATGTGTGGTAAACTCTAATAGGACGCCATTAGTTTTAGATTTGCCTGCACGTATTTATTCATGAAAATGATATATTCAATTCATTTTGAAAAAAAATTCAAAGTGCGTCATTGCTTGAACTTGTAAATCAAACAAAGATTTTATATTTTCTAGATTAACAATTGTGATTTATTTTTACAGTTTCTTTTGTATAATCTGTTCTTTCTACAATATGTAATCTGTTTCTTTGTACAAGGGGTGATCAAATGAAAAGGTACGAAACGACATAAAATGAAACAGTTAATATTTGCATATTCCGCCAAGGGAGAATGTAGCGAGACATCTCGGGATGCCATTGAGACTCTGACTGGGATCGGATCATGCGCGGGTGCCCGCATGCGCAGGAGAGAGCAAAGGCTCTTATAAAAAGCGGCGTCCAAATGATGCGAGCACAGAATTACTCGAGCACAGAAAAAGCATGAACTCCGATGTGTACTGTGAGACACTCCGACGCCTACGCAGGTCCATCAAGAACAAAAGACCGGGGCTGCTCACGGAGGGTGTGGTTCTGCTCCATGATAACGCGCGTCCACACGTCTCCAGAGTCACACAAATGGAACTGGACAAGTTCCAATGGAGACGGTGGACCATCCATCCTACAGTCCGGACATGTCACCCTGCGATTTCCATGTGTTTGGTCCACTGAAGAAACACCTGAAAGGAAAGCGCTTCAACTCGGACGACGTACTCAAGGACACTGTGAAGGACTGGGTCCCGTCACAGCCACAGGAATTCTGGAAGCAAGGAATCCTTCGGCTAGTTAATCAATGGGATCATTGTGCTCAGGCCTATGATGTGTACTTTGAATAAAGTCTATATTTGTACCCACCGTGTCGTTCGTACCTTTTCATTTGATCACCCCTTGTACAAAACATTTAATTTATCTCACAGCTACAATAACACGAACATTGGCTATCTGTGGGGAGAGAGATGGGTTGGAAGCGCGTATTCTTTTGAATTTCTACATTCAATGTTTATGCAAAATAGCTATGCAAACTACCTAGTTTCTTAAAAGTAAATCAAAATTGGGATTTGACGGCAAGTTACTCAAAACTCCTATTTTGTGTTATTACCAGAGTCTTCGTATGTCTTTCGAAGGGATTTTTTTAAAGAAAAATAACAATATAAGGACAATAATTATTTCTTAATTATAGTGGTTGAAATATTAACCAAAATATGCGATGCGTTTTGATGGACGCTCTCAGTGTTTAAATTTTTAGCAGAAAAAAAATTGATTCTATCTACTTTTAGGTAAAAGATTGTGTTATTTAATTTTGAAATTTAAATTTGAAATAGAGTCATAATGTTGTACTAAATTTAAACTTAAAACAAACAAACATATTTAATTTTTAGAGGACTTTTAAGTACGACAAAAGCAAGAAACAATTTATTGTTTGTTTATTCTTAATCATGAAACAACTTCTAAAATATTTATAAATAATAATATAATAATACCCAGTGACACACATAGGAATTTTTCAAGAGGGGAGGGGGGGGGAGTCGAGGGTCAAAAGTCCACCAATCTCGCATCATATCCTCTACAGGAAAGGAAAAAATCCATTTTCAATCTACGATAATTTAAATTTAAAAAGTATTAAAAGTTCTAAATTTTATTTTTGCAGCAAGATATGAGTAATTAAAATGTTAAATCTGTAATAAAAGTTTATTATACGAATTGCTTTCATATTTTGCAATAATTATATGTTGATTTGTTTTTATTATTTAAGATTTTTTTAAGATGATTTAGATACTTTTAAAAAGTCACTTAAATGATAAATATTTTATTAAAAATATGGCAAATTTTACACTTGCAATATAGAGCATACATTAAAAAGAAAGCAAATTATATCATGGGAAACGTTTTGAATAAAACAAGCTACTTAAACAAGAACGATTTATTTTTTGTGAAAGTATAATACAAAAACAAACAAAAAAAAAACAATAAACTTAACAGATGGTTATGATCTGTAAAATCTCTACCTATAAGAACGTAATAACTCCGTTTAAGCTTATTAAAATAGTTTTATGAATAAATGTGAATGTTTTTACTTATACTTAAGCATATTTTCTGTAAATAAATATTCCAAAATAAAACTTGTAGTTCCAATGACTCTACAAATTTTTCAAACACAATTAACTTAAAGAACAACTAAAACATTTTTATTCTCGTAATTATTCTAGGTGAATAGAACAATGTATAAGAAGTGCAAAATTAATCTTGAAAATACAATATCAAATTAATTTTTTTTCTCCTGAAATACATTTGAACAATATATGACGCCGTTTCCTTATCGAATGATTTTCCAATAAAAGAGGAATAATTCTGGAAAGAGTTAAATTAAATTTTAACCCTAACAATTTTAAACATAAAAGTGAGATATTTAAGGAGAATTAACTTTTTTTTATCAGTTAAGGTCTTATCAACGATAAAATAATACTATTTAAATTAATCGAAAGATTTATAACTGAATGATAACAAAATCCAAATAATTATTATGCGGTTATATAATTCGAAACTTATTTTTTTTGTATCAAATTCCACGTCTGACTTTTCAGTTGAAGTTCTAGGTCTATTATTTTAAATATGCTTCCTTCACTTTATTTGTATAAAAGATTTTTTAAATTCACAATAAACTAAGAAGGAAACTTAAAAAGATAAATTATATCTAATAGGCCGAAATGAAATTGCTTTGATCTAATTCAAGATTGACTTAAAAGTGTAATTTAATAAAACAGATTACGTACCTAATATCGTCCTCCTTTCAAGGAAACGTGGTATGTATAGAATTAGATTTATATAATGTGACATGACAGAAAGTTGTACAAAGATTGAAATGAAAATATTTGTGTGTGGTAGAACATTTATACTTTCTAATAGATATAAAATATTTGCTTAAGCAATAAAGCTAGGCATTTATTTTTGTTGGAGTAAATCATATATTGAGGTCGTTAGAAATGTTTCAGGTGGAGTGGTATCTAAGCCGCGCATGACTGTTGAGAAGTATTTTATTATCTCATTCAAAGAAATGTGTCGGAGAGCCTCTATCGCATTTGGTGGATTAAAAATAAATCTTTTTCGAATATCTAAAATTACGTGTTGCGAGTTGATCTTCTCATACTTAGTATTTGCAGAATAATAAACTATTATTTGAGTATTTGTGTTTAATATTATTTCTAAAATTAAAACACCTGTGAATAAAACTGACACTTTTGGAAGCACTTCATAAGCAGTAAAATATAATAATAGTTACCAGCTTTTTTTATGAATAGGAATATGAGAAAAATGTATTCGACCCCTTTAAATTCTTATTAAATCGAGTACTATTTGTCTGTCACGTCCCACGAATTTATTGAATATCAAAGATTATAATCAATTAAAGGCTAGTGCATTTGCTATCAAATATATCCGCGAGTGTTGTATATCAACTTCGATTGGTCATTTGGCAAAATTTGAGATTCGTATGGTTAACACTCCTAACAAGCATCCTGCAAAATGCTTCAAGAGCATCGATTTCAATTGAATCATTTTCTCAGAAATCATACTTAATTTTAAATTTATATTAAGTTTAATATATATGTATTAAGATTTTTAGTATTAAAATTTTCCTATAAGACTCTAGCGGTAAAGTCTGTTTATCAGAATATCAATCATTTTTATAAAAAGTAGAGCATGATATATAATTTCTCAATTATGGCAAAATATAACATACAGAAAATGTTCCTTTAGAGCTCTTTAACTTCTAAAACTATGTCTTCAGCAATTTGTTGGGCAGACTTTTTGTAATTATATTATATTTATTTCATTAAATCTAACAGATGCATCTCAAGTTTCTAATGTTACCATTTAGATTAATGGATGGTTAATCATCGAAGCTTAACCTTCACTTTGAAGTGGTGTAGAAATTTGGAGATGGTGTAGGAATCAATTTAGATGCCATCCTCATCACGATCATGCTTCCAAAACTAGCCCATTGGCAATATCTTTTGTTTTCTTTGTAATATTTTCAACAATCAATCAATCAACGTATGGTTTGTATGGTTTTCGTAATTACACATATTTGATTTTTGTTAATGTGTGTAATTAGTATAAAAATACACAAGTCTTTAAAAAATGTCAATATATATTTTTCAATCCTGATTAAATGTTGCAAATTTAACCCTTTAATTATCGATTAGAAGTTATGAGATTCCCTCCCCAGTGCGATCGTTTTTCACGTAGGTGCGTATATGCGGTGTTTTGGAGGGGTAAATAAAAGGTAGAAATAAGACATTTTTCTCCGAAATAAGTAAATCCTTTGCAAACACACACACTGTGAATGTAATTTTATTGCATTCCAAAGCCTTTGGAATAGTTTTACTGATAGCAGCACAAGGAAATAATTATATTTCAAAAGGACGGATGTATTCATCGGGTCAAATAAAGCACCGGTTGAGCAAGACGGATATATACGTCATCAGCACTTAATGCGTTAGCACATTTAGTCAACATTTATTCATGAATTAATTCATATTTTCTCCGAAAGAACTAAAATTGTGTAATAACGTTAAACCAATGTTATTATTTGGAAATAAATGTAAAGGAATACGGTGCCGAAACTGAACAAAAAATATTAAAAACGCTTTTTACCTTTCTAATGTTGATACATGGGTTTCTTACAAAATTTTTTCATGGAATATTTTGTACTCTGGTACAACAATCGAGTATTCTTTTTTTAGTAACAGGACACTTTTTTTTATTATTTATCATACGAAAAATATCAGATTAAATTTAAACTTAGACCACTGAGAGAAATTTCAAAGAGAGAAGCGTAAATTTTCGACGCATTTGTTTCACATTTGTGAGGAAATGTTACAAAAAGCATATGGAATAAGAAAACATTTTGAGTATAAGATTTCGATTATCATTTATCATCGAGGATGAAATTGCCACCGTAAAACCTTTAACAGTGTAGAATATGTCATTTTGAAACGACAAAGCTTCTGATTTGATTCAGCCAAAGTCTTAAAGGATATTGGGCAACATTTGCTAAATGCGAGATTATTTATGGGAATAAAGCTAAAAAAATGTGCATTTATATATAAAAAGTTGTAAAGTATTATTTGATCAATTTAAAGAATGCCTAGCCACCGTTCAATATAGAACATTTCAAACAAATTTTTACTCATATTAATAAAGGATAAGTTTGGTGTAACAGCAAAATATTATTTAATTGTTGTTTTATGATTATTTATACAATTATTGCATGAAACAAAAACAAATTGTTTCCTTATCTTAAATGTGTTTTATTTAATTAAGAAATATTCTTTCTCGTGTGTTTCCACAAGCAGAGAAAAATTATTATGAAATTTAATTTTATGTTATATAGGTGATAGTAAAGAAGGACTATTGTTAAGCTGGTCAACTGTTAAAAATTGTTCTAAGATTAAAGGTTTAAGTTTCTAATCCCAGTCTGTTGAAAGAAAATCGATTCAATGAAAAGTTGAACTTCAAACTGATATTGTAGAATGTATTTCAATGATCAATATCTCCCAATGAGTGGTAAAATTCTCACTAATAATAGCATAGTTCACATTCACTTATTACAAGTTAGGTATATATATATAGATACAAGAGTATTTCACAAGAGAATATAAAGTTCACAAGAAAACGTATTTACATTTTAACAAAGATACATGCACTAACTGTTGCCACAAGACTACTTCTAAATGGAAGCAGCTCACTGCAACAGTGCTACCTTGCGTCTTTAACTATTCAAAATACGACCCCCTTAAAACCTCAGAAGAGTTTCAAAAAGGAGAGGTTATGAAATATATAACAGTAAAGTACTGACAATAGTTTGAAAAAATAAGAATAACATAATTAAATTAAAATTCAACGTTCTTGAGAGTTAGGTAAGAGATAAATCTTATTTACATTACTGGTTATTTCTCCGTATTTAGTATTTACACTCAAAACACATACGTTTTGGTCAGGTCCGAAAAATAGCTCATTAATTCGACCAAGAATCCAGTTTAATGTAGCAGTTTGTTCTTTCTTGACAATAACCATGTCTCCAATTCGAAGATTCGGCTTAGTTCTCCACCACATGGATCTAGGTTGCAGTCTATGTAAATACTCCGTGGACCAGCGATCCCAGAAGTACTGGTGAAGTCTTTAAATCAGATCCCATTTTTCAGAAAGAGACCTTGGCGACTGAGATGGCTCTGGAAAGGAAAACTTCTCCGGGATTTTTTAAGACGCCGTTTAATTCATAAGTTGATTTAACCAGAGAGGGCCCTGAATCCACTGATCATAAGCTAAGAGCTGAGAAGGTAAGAGTCCTCTCGTACCTATTTCGGCCGGATTCTCAATTCCAGAAACTTGACACCATTCAGCTGATGGAATTGTTGATTGAATTTCGGAAATTCTGTTGGGGGAAAAATGGTTGCCAGCGATATGGTTCTGTTTTTCGACAAGCTAAAGTAATAGTTGACAGTGGATTTTCACCTATCTACCCCTTCCACCAACCGTACGAGAGGACTTGCGGTTCGACGGCTATTTAGAGTATACCTATGCTCAAAAACTCTATACATGTACAAACATCTATGTCTTCTCGAGGATTTGAAACCAAGCCTTGCGGTACCGCAATCAGCGTCATTAGCCACTATATCGGATTGGTGATCTATGCATTAATTTATGACAATGTAAAAAGATTTCTTAAATAAAAATTTTAGCTCAAATTTTATAAACTCTATTTTTTCGGGGGAAATTTATTCATATGGAATGTGAATTAAAAATCTTCAAAACAGGGGAAATTAAAAAAGAGCGACGTATATTAATTGTAATTAGTTAAATTTGCAAGATATTCACAAAAAGAAGTATTTCAATGAACGACTATAAAACTGAATATTCGGAAAAGAGAGGTTGCCTATGAGAAACAAATGACTTGTTAAAATCTCATAGGATAAGGGATTTTTTTATAAAGCTTTAATTAAACGTATAATACTTCATATTCCAATTTTAATTTCAAATATCTTATACAAAAGCAAATTGTATGTATATGTGTATGTATATTTGGGTGTATTTCAGTCCATACGCAACTTGGATTAAGTCTTCTGGCTTCAGTGTTTACCTAAAACTTTCTATTTTACATACAGACATTTTGCCTTCTGTAATTTGATTTCCTCAGTATTAGGGCATATTTTAATACATTCTCCATATGAAAAAACAATCTCATTGCTAATTAATCTAAAATTTATAACTCCGGAATAACGCATTCCTTATGTAATGTATATAGAATTTCCAATTAATTTCACCAAAGATATCTTAACTTTATTTTGAAGTAAGGCATTTTATAATTGTTTAGTCATTCTTTTAAATATTAAACACACATTACTATTACTGTTGTTGCACATAGACCATTACTTACAAATCGTAATTTTAATAGTACGTGTTCATTGTTCACAGAGCATTTACGACAAATACAAAGAATAAGAAACTTCCCCGTAAATGTAAAATGCATTTATTTTATTACTTAATGTTTTTCTGACTACATAACAGAAATCAGTTGCAAACTAATATCTTAATATTAAACAAAATAAACTATTTTTTTTAGAATATTTGCTTTTAAAATACTTTAATTAATTAAACGGTTGATATATACTGGGATTAAACCTAAAATATTAATATAATATTTTGAAAGAAGTTTTTTTTTTTAAAGAAAATGATATATATATATATATATATATATATATATATATATATATATATTATATATATTAAACTTTTAGTTCCTTAATGGAACACATGCTATCATAGACTATATCACATTAGTTTATACCAGTGTTTTCCAATCAGTCACATTTAAATCTAGAACTTTCACTATAACTTTCTCATCATATTCTTTTTTCAATTCTGTTTTAATTATTTAAATACTTTTGTCCATTTCAGTTTCCCATAATCTGTTATTACTAAATATAAATATTGTCCATAATTTAATGCACCTCCGCTCATTTCATTCTTTCAGTGATCAAAGTCTACAAACTTAGATACAATGGATCAAGCAATACTACAATCAATTATTCTTTTGTTCAGACCTTTCATCAAATATCGAAAGTAACGAAATTTAAAATTTTAGACGGAGGGGAAAAGCATAAATACTCGAGATTTATAAAAATATACCGTTATTCTGCTATATTCTTTTTTGTAATATGAAAAAAAGAAAATAAACCTTTGTGAAAAATGTTTGGGGGTCATTATAAGCTTCATGGTCTTCAACAACTTTACAACGTAAATATTAGAATGAGAATGGTTCGCAAAGACATCTCTATTCTTTTAATATTACTATAAAAGATGAAGAAAGCAAGAACTAAGTTCTATCACTCCACTCTGGTTTGAGTAAAAAGTTTTTTAGGAATCTTACCCAAAGTTCTTCTTAATTTATCTTTTAGGATGAGTGTTTAAATAACAAAAACGTTGAAATTAACTCTTCAAATAAAAACTAATTTTTAGACTAAAACCCACAGCAAATCTCATTGTTGAGTGTGTTTGAAGTTAACTCTGTAAAAATTTCTAAATCTGTCACCTGCAATTAATATCTAAATAAGAATTTAGCATTAGGTATTTTATATGCCCTTAATTAGAAACTGTAGTCTTTAGTCAACATTGCTTGAAGATTTAGAAGTCTAATTGAGGAGAAATGTCGCCCTACAATAACTACCATAAAAGGACATCAGAAATTCAATACTATAATTAAATAATTAATTGAATTACATTATGTTACGCCCATGATATTTGTACTCGAATTCACAATTAAATTTTGGTATATTAGCATAGATATTTCTGATAGTATTTATTACTAAAGATCCTCCAAAATTCAAATAAATAGCATTTACTACTTGACTTACATGTTCCTCACCGAGTTAGTGTTTATTAACGTCACACTATAAGCAGGGGTGAACAACCTTTTGAGAAGCATGCCCTTATTTCATAAAAAATAATTATGCGTGTTCTCCAATTTTTTGCAACAACAAGTATGGAGAAATGAAAAAAAATGTTCGCTTATAATCTTATTAAGGGATTTTTACGCAAATACATATTTTTTAATGCAAGTCTACGTTGTCTAAATTAAAAAATAATGTAATCAATAAGACGAAAGTACAAACTTAGGTTTTATTGTTAATGAGCTTTTTACAAATTCAATTAATTAGAGGTTAGGTATATAAAATAATAAAGAATAACCTGAATAATGTAATTCCAAATATTTATTAATCAGTACTTGCGCAATGCGGCTCTTTGAATTTCTACTTTTTTTTATAAGTAGTAATAAGATTAGCTTATGAAGAGCCGATAAAATTAGGTTATTATAAGTGCCTATTAGCTATAGTTTTGAGTGATATTTATTTTATTATGCTCATGGCAGAACATATTAAAACATATTCACAAACATATTTTGATCCAAATTTTGAGGGTTTTTGTTTGAGACAATCCAACTTAATAAAATTATAAAAAATGGTTATTTATTATGTTTTCAAATTTGTTTTAATTTTTCACTAAGTCTTTGCATGTCACTGCTACAACTCCATCGTGCCACACTGTGGCACGCGTGCCGGGGTTGCCACTCGTGTATAAAACAACACGAGACCTTTTAACTTGGATACTCCGCCAAGAACAGTATCTAAGTTTGCACATCCTCTCAAAATTGCCTCACAATGCCAACAAGAGTAACCTAAAAACCTCGATATATTAACCTCGAAATTAACCTCGATATATTTAACTCGATAATTAACCTCGATATATTTAAAGTGCATGGCGACTCTTCAGTGGAACTAGGGTTCAAATTTATTACACGCCAGCAACCAGTTCGTACCCTTACCTCTTGGCTACCATGGTAAATATCCATCCCTGAAACTTGAATATATGTTGCTGTAATTCTAGAGCTATCTTAAAACACCTAATAAAATATTTGTTAGCTTTTGGATATAACGCAACACGCTCCTAGCAGTGCTCCGTAATGGGCTTTGCATTATATGTATTCATTTATTACTATTTGAAATTGCCAGGTGTGCACAAATGGTGTTAAATGAGCATTGATTACATATGGATGCAGTCGTAATTGCTATCAGGAATCTGAATAAATATTCAAAATTTTATTTTAGAAATATACTATGTACAGATATATGGAAATATGGATAATCCAGATAAATATGATAACATCAATTTATCACAAAGGTGCATTTTGAATAAAGATTCAATTATTTGATATAAACGTTGTTGAAAACGATTTGTAAAGTCACGCTTTCATTAAAATTATTCGCGGTGAATTATAATTATATTTATTTAAAGAATATGGTTCCAAACTTTTTAAATGTTCAAAAGTAAACAAATAAAATATTTTGCAATTAATGAATAATTTTAAACATTGACACATGATTTAACGATTAAAAACAAAAATAATATTAATAGTTCTATTATTTCTTACTTAAATTAATTGCTTGCACGTACTTATATGTACTTATTACTATAATTCAAATCTGAATACATTTATTTGCCAGTTATCAGGTTATTTCTATAAGTCCCAATAATACTTTCTAGACATTTTTAATTTAGAATGCGACGTATAATGATAAGTGTTATCTAGCAAACTTATATCGAATTCCAAATTATTATGTATGCAGATTTGTGAAATTATAATCTATGTCTATTATCTATTAAACTGTTTACTACAAACATGTGAATTGGACTAGTTCTTGCGCTGATACTGAATAAACTGTTAGAGAATTGTATTCTATATCACTTCTCATTGAAAGGTTTTTTCATTCGTGTCCCCTAAAAGGCAATATCCGTTGCAAGATATAGGTATAACTCAGACAAATACACGATGTTTCCGAATTCCACCGACAATCTCTGAGGGATAAAATTAAGCAGCTTATCACGGAGACGGCTTATTACACGGTAGAACATGGGATCGCAAAAGCATGTTTAGTTGGATTATTTCGCAGAAACAGTTATGTAGAATTTGATATCGAGTAAAACAAAATGGGGTAGTAAGAGGCAAGAAATACACTTATTAGACCAAAGCATGTCTATAATCCAGTCATAATGCATCCCATTCCGACGTCAGAAATGTTTGACAAGTGATGCCACGATAATTTTTCGGAATTCCCCGGCGCGTATATCACAGCACAGCCGATATCAACAGACGAAGAATCGTCAAACACCTTTTAATTAATTAGGTGCGCTGGAATGTCAGCTGAAGCGACGACAATGCAACAGTGAAATCCTCCACTGTTGCTACGGCGTCTTAAACAAGAGATTTCAGGTTGTCCAAGCAGAAGTAATCTGTGGATTGAAGTCTTGGGTAACTTGACCAAGCAACGACTCACGGGCAATCCACCTCTCAGGGTATGTAGCAGGGAGGCCGTTACGCATTGTAATAGAAAAATGTGCTGGTACATCATTAAGTATGAACCACACGTTCTAGAGCGCAGTGCATGGTACTCCCTACAGCAATTTCGAAAGAAAAGGGAAATTTGCATACTTGATGTTTTCTTCGTCCCTATACGGCACTAGTAATCTCCGCATTCGTCACTTCCCACGTTAGGCTCATCGTCCTCCCAATGACCACTGTTACCGAGATTATCTCCCACTAAACGTAGTTTACCACCTAATGTTTTATGTTGATTTGTTGCTGCCAAGCATCACTCCTCTGAATTTGTCGGTCGAATTCGACAATACCCTTTATTTTCGTTAAGTTCTTCATATGTACTGAACACAATTGCATTAATTTAGTAATTGCTATTAATTTAACTGGAGAACATTCAATCAGTATTTTTTTGGAATTGTAGTGTCTTAAACTTCCAGTCTTTCTTCCAAAAATAGAGAAAGGAGTAATGTGACAATAACTTTGAAGCAGGCATATTATTTAAAAATCCTTCGACTGGCAAGAGCGAAATTAAATTACTAAATGATCTATTCAAAAATTGTGTTTGAAATGAACAAAAGCAAAGAATCTTAGAAGGGTTGGAATATATATATAAATAAAATTGGTATCACTCACCCATGTGTTGATAAAAATCGCCACATTTAATATTACGTTACTTTTGCAATATAGTAAGAAGTAACATATTATTGCCTCATATTAAAAACAGGGAAAATTTCTATTTAAGTTCAGCATTTTATGAAACATGTTGTTGAATAATTAGTTATATTTGTTATAAAATTAAATACACACTCAACTTCTTGAAAGCCATTTTGCGTTATTAGCTTATATTTTACTTAAATTCCTGAAATATAAATTAGGTAAAAAGAAATACTTTACTAAACATCATTACTTGTCGTCCAAATTTAGTGTAATCGCCGGGAAAAGATATTTGTTAAAATATATAACATTTAATAATACACTGCTAGGTATGAAATTTATATTTCTGATAATCTATACTTTCTTCATTTTATATTACAGTCGTTTAGGAATTTTTTAAAATTAGAAACAAGGTATTTCAGATGTGAATACTAGTAGATAAAGTAAAGTATTTTGAGTTCTGTATCACTCGTAACACTTTTCTTATACTTTTACGCGTCACTGTCGAAAGAGTAGTAGTTCAATACAAACTTTATCAGTTGAAAATTTTTTTTTATTTTTCCTCATATATTTTTTCATTGAAAACAATTCAGGTGTTAAGAATAAATTCCTTCTTTCCACAATCACTCCTAAACTCATTAATCTTCTCCTGACAACCTGAATACAATTAACATGCTCAAATAGTTGATTCCTCTCTGAAAATGCATCTAGAATTTGTCGAGTCGTTCAACAGCATTTGATTGTTCTTTTTCGAGAACTTACAGTCTTCAGAAAATTGCGTTCCGTTGTTGAAACCATATAATTAAAAATTTTACTGAAGATCTTTAAAGTGTTCACACATTCTGTGGATATTTTGGAAGCAGTTCTAACTCTCCACGGATTGAAATTTGATTAATTTGCTTATTTCATTTAATTATGTTACATACATTGCCTTTGAATCCAAAATATTTTATATCGTTCATA
Organism: Trichonephila clavata; assembly: GCA_019973975.1. Classification (NCBI taxonomy): domain Eukaryota; kingdom Metazoa; phylum Arthropoda; class Arachnida; order Araneae; family Nephilidae; genus Trichonephila; species Trichonephila clavata. The sequence continues at coordinate 20,689 of BMAO01009338.1, forward strand.
TAATTTATAACCTTCCCCATTAATTAAATGTAAAAGCCCCATAAATTAATTGCCTTCCTTTGTTCCCCATGCTGAAAAATTTATTATTACCCTTGACGAAAGTAGTCATTTGACTTTGCATTCTCAATTCCGAAAGCTGAATATTTTTACATGCGATCGTTAACAAGATCAATCCGAATCATATTATGTATGATCAAAGACTATTTCTGATATATTTATTTTACCTTAACCTAATTGTATGGACTTTCACTCTGTCTCACTCAAAAGACAAACTGTAACAAATGTATTTGTGAAAATGTTTGTCAGTCGTTAAATAAATGTTCCCTTTATTTAACTCTCTTTAAATAATTTGTTAAAAGACTTAATATGTGCGTAGCCTTCCAATGATTATCTTGTTTGATCTATAATTTTTGAAAATTGTGTATTGTTGTGCTCGTTGTTTAAATATACAACAAAAAATGCTTGAAACTGCCTCCTGTTCTTTATAGATGATTTTCAACTTTTCCCCCCAGAACCACAACTGTTGTGTGGACACCTCTACAGAACAGTTGTACCTCTGTACCTTACTGTACACACACAGATATATTTGTATATACTCTTAAAATCAAAGCATCCATTTTTTCAATTCTTACTATTTGTTCACCCTCTCCCTATATATCCTATATATATATATATATATAGCTTGATCAAATTTTCAATCGTTTCTATTCATCTATTCAAAGTAGAAATTGACTTAAAATTTTTTATATTACTTCTTGTTTATAAAAACATACATTTTGACACTAGTTTATTTTGTTGCACATTTCTTATTCGCATTTATATTTATTAGACATTTCTCACGTAAACCCTGTGTACATACTTGTAGAATAACTAATTTTCGTTATCACTCTTGCGTGATAAATAAGTTTATAGTTGTTTTTTAAGTAAATGTCCCGTATAAAATATTGTGTTCTTAATTAAACTATTACTATTGTGATTGTATAGTCTTGCATGAATTTAAAAAAAACATTGGCAGTTATAGAGACTGCCGATAGAAGTGAAAACTTAGAACTTTTAGTATTAAAATTTGAAATTTCATAATGTTTGAATTAAAATTATCAACATCAATCTGGTTTTCACATCTATTGACACTCCGAGCAACAAATAAATGCATGTTTATATGGCTTTTTTTATTCAGATAATTACGGCTGTACAAGATATGAAAAATATAAATACAATTGAATTGAATATACAATCATATTATTTATGCATAGTATTTGTATTTACTTAAATTTCAATGTACTTGATTTTAAACATTATTTTCATTATTTTAATTGTTTGCATCATTGTCATCATTAATTTCAACTATACTTAGACTTTTTGTACTTTCAATAATATTCATTTTGTTCTTAAAAAGATACAATAAGCGTATGGTAACTAAAGTAAGGAAGGAAAAGGTTTGATTCAAATTTATCTAAGTATCACGTAAAAACCGTATCTATCGTGGTTTTATATTTTGTAGTACTGAGGTTTTCAATAATTGGACATATTTAAATTAAGTGTTTCATTTAGAAATTCAATTAGTGGTAGATTTTTATCATCTGCAAAGTTAATATTGAAGTCTCCACTTAAAATCATCGGTACATTATCATATTTTTCGCCAAACCTTTTATTGAGTATTTCAGAACCTTCTTTTGTATAAATCATCAAATTTTCGAATAAAAAATGTTGCATCTGTCTCCTAGATTTTCCAGACGAAATATGAACGGCAACCATTTATATGTATTGCCCATTCTCGGAATCGCAACGAGCAACGAATATTTCGCCTGTATCAGAAACATTAACGCCAATGCTTCCAGTGAATATAGTATGTATGTCCATATGTGAAGTAATGAAGTGCGACGTATCTTGAATATTGTGATAAATAGCTACGCCAACTGTTGGAACTTCGGGTCTTTCATAACTTACAACAAAGTTGAAATTCGGAATATCAAGTGGTTCTTCGTTTTTCATGCGAATTTCCGACAAAAGCAGAACATTTGACTTTTTTACGATAGCATCATTTTTTAGGTCAGCTCCATGTGCATGCAAACATTGACAATTGAATGAAAATATCGAAAATCCTTTCTTGTTGGAGATGAATTCTAGAAAAGTTTTGGAGATCGTTTGTAGTGTATTGTTTTGTAACGTTTTCAATTCTAACGTTAGATGCTCTCGAATCCAAAATTTCCAGATGATGCTAATATTTCCTTGAGTAACCAAAAATAAACTTTGAATCCTCGTTACTCTTGTTAAAGCTACGTAAACTAATTCTCTAGGATGTTTGCGATCGTATTCGTAGACAATAGCATCATAAGTACCTCCCTGTAATTTGTGAATATTCATTGCCAAATCAGAAATTAGGGGGAACTGTTAAGAATCTAAGCAAATATGAAAAAGGGATATTTAAAATAACCCTAATTCCCTGACAATATTTTTTTTTAAATTTCTAATAATAAAATAAAATTATATAAATTATAGATAATCATTTTGCAAAAAACATGAGGCATATATTTTATTTGACAATTTAAATTAATAAATAATTATTCGAAATATTAAACTTCTAAAATAAAATAAAATATTTAATGAAATTAAAGTCGGAGACGTTTTCATTATTTCAAACTAAAGATTTTAATGATATAAGGTATATAAGGTAATAAACTAATTTTACATTTTTAACCATATTTTAAATTCAACACATTAATCGTGAGTTATTAGATTTTATAAAATTTTTAATTTCAAAATCCACGATAAAATTATGATTGAACAACTAGATGCCTGTTACGACGGTAGTAAGAAAACGTCTAAGCCACTGCGAAATACTAATTCGGATTGCGTGTTGCATTGCAGAGGTTAAATATTAGAAAATAAATAATACAAAATTTTCAACGCCAGAATAAATACGAAGATTTAAATAATTT